>CAWUFW010021352.1:0-123692 GCA_963921515.1 Calotriton arnoldi | reverse complement strand
CGTGACTGACTCTATGAGTGAGTGATTAAACGTATCTTACTGAATGCATGGGTTAATGACTAAACTGTGTGAATGTCTGTATCTGTCTGTCTGTTGGTGTGTAAGCGGCTGCATGGGTTTGCGAATAGCTACATGAGTGTCTATATGGGTTATTGATTTGTTGTTTGAGTATCTGTATGGGTGCCTGAGTGTTTGTGTGGGTGGGGTGTGTGTGACTCTGTGCATAGATGTGTGAGTGGGTGATTCACTGGGTGCATGTTTTCAAGAGTGCATCTGTGATGGACTGTATGGGTGGGTGAGTGTGTGTATGGCTGTGTTAGTGAGTAAATGTATATCTCAGTGGTACATGTGTGAGTAACTACATATGTGAAAGGCAGTATATATGTGTGTTGGAGTATATAAATGGCTATAAGTGAGAGTGTGTGATTGTGAGAGTGGCTGTATGGATGAGTGTGTGCTTGTATCAGTGATTGTGTAAGAGCGTAAGAATGTGCTAGTATTTGTATGAGTAAGTGAGCTGGTGTGTGTATAACTGTATAGGTAAGTAAATGGGAGTGTGATTAATTATTTGCATGACTGACTAGGTGTGTGAGTACCTCTATGGATGAGTGGAGGTGTGTGAGTGTGTATATAGGTGTATGAGTGCATATGATAGTCCTGTACTGAGTGACCATAAGTATGAGTGATTGTACTGGTGAGAGAGTAAATGTGTGTGTAGACCTAATAATCAGTGAGTGGGTATGTAGTTTTTGGTGTTGGAGTGTCTATGGTTTTGAGAATGGCAGTCTGTAATTTAGAGTGGGTATATCAAAGGTTATATTAGGGTGTGAGAAGATGCATGAAATTATCACATGGATGATGTCATCAGTGATGTCATCAGTGATGTCATTTGAGATGTCATCAGTGATGTCATCAGTGATGTCACTGACCATGTCATGAGTGATGTAATATGTGACGTCATCAGCAGTGCATTGCAGGGCGCGAGTTATAGTTAGCTGAACTAACTATAACGGGGGAATTTCACGGGTTTTGTACGAGTGCAATGTCCAAGTAACTAAAACTGTCCCTAAAACCTATGGTTTTTTCAGTGAATTTCAAAGGTTTTTAAATGCTAATTTGTAACTATAACGTGTCTGAAACCTATGGTTTTTTCAGTGAATTTCAAAGGTTTTTAAATGCTAATTTGTAACTATAACGTGTGTGAAACCTATGGTTTTTTCAGTGAATTTCAAAGGTTTTTTAAATGCTAATTTCTAACTATAACGTGCCTGAAACCTACGGTTTTTTCAGTGAATTTCAAAGGTTTTGTAAATGACAATTTTTAAATGTATTAATTGTTATATTAATTTTTTTCATACTGATTTACTACATTTTTAGAAACAATTTTTTTTACATATTTTATTTTTTAAATTACATTGTAATTACATTATACATTACATTACAAAAAATACTTTCTCAGAATGAATTACTTTAGTTTAAATACTTTGCAGATAGGCAATAGACTTTTAAGTACAGTAGTTACAGTTGTTGCAATGGGCAACACATTTTCAAACACAATGCAACATTCAGCTCAATGTGAATTTCTAGTTAAATGCAATTAGTTACTTTATGGATTACTTTTGTAACCACAGGACTGGATCCTAGATTCAGTCCTGGTACATCTCCTGTAAACAGTTGAGTAAAAGCGTTTTGGTTACAGTCGTGATTTTTAAGGAATATTATTGTATTTTAAAAGTTGACACTTAGAAACTTTTTCTCATAGAATCACCAATGTTATCCTATGGAAGGAAATTCACTTAGCAGGTAAAAACTGTTATCGTTACTTTTTCTTACTCAGTGTTGGATCCTGGATCCAGCACTGGTGCATCTCCTGTAAACAGTTGAAAAAATGCGTTTAAGTCATACAGGCGATTTTTAAGGAATATTTGTAGTTTGTGAAAATCAACACTTTGAAACTTTTTGCTGAAAACCAGTCAATCTTAGCCTATGAAGGAAATTCAAGTTACCGGTAAGTACGGTTAAAATTACTTTTGAGGATCAGTACTGGGCTGAAAGATGCAGCACTGAGGTCTCTCCTGATAACAGGTGAGTAAATCGGAATTCGTATTTCGGCTGATTTTAGAGGAATATTTTAAAGTTCCAAAACTCCACACTTAGAAGAATTTCCAAGTGAAACCAGTCAATGTTAGCCTATGGAAGGAAATTCAAGTTACTGGTAAGTACGGTTAAAATTACTTTTCAGGACCAGTACTGGGCTGAAAGATGCAGCACTGAGGTCTCTCCTGATAACAGGTGAGTAAATCAGAATTTGGATTTCGGCTGATTTTAGAGGAATATTTGTATGTTTCAAAAATCAACACTTAGAAACTTTTTCAGCAAAAAGCAGGCAATGATATCCTATGGAAGTAAATTCAAGTTACTGGTAAGTACGGTTAAAATTACTTTTGAGGATCAGTACTGGGCTGAAAGATGCAGCACTGAGGTCTCTCCTGATAACAGGTGAGTAAATCGGAATTCGTATTTCGGCTGATTTTAGAGGAATATTTTAAAGTTCCAAAACTCCACACTTAGAAGAATTTCCAAGTGAAACCAGTCAATGTTAGCCTATGAAGGAAATTCAAGTTACCGGTAAGTACGGTTAAAATTACTTTTCAAGATCAGTACTGGGCTGAAAGATGCAGCACTGAGGTCTCTCCTGATAACAGGTGAGTAAATCGGAATTCGTATTTCGGCTGATTTTAGAGGAATATTTTAAAGTTCCAAAACTCCACACTTAGAAGAATTTCCAAGTGAAACCAGTCAATGTTAGCCTATGAAGGAAATTCAAGTTACCGGTAAGTACGGTTAAAATTACTTTTCAGGACCAGTACTGGGCTGAAAGATGCAGCACTGAGGTCTCTCCTGATAACAGGTGAGTAAATCGGAATGCGTATTTCGGCTGATTTTAGAGGAATATTTTAAAGTTCCAAAACTCCACACTTAGAAGAATTTCCAAGTGAAACCAGTCAATGTTAGCCTATGGAAGGAAATTCAAGTTACTGGTAAGTACGGTTAAAATTACTTTTCAGGACCAGTACTGGGCTGAAAGATACAGCACTGAGGTCTCTCCTTATAACAGGTGAGTAAATCGGAATTCCTATTTCGGCTGATTTTAGAGGAATATTTTAAAGTTCCAAAACTCCACACTTAGAAGAATTTCCAAGTGAAACCAGTCAATGTTAGCCTATGGAAGGAAATTCAAGTTACTGGTAAGTATGGTTAGAATTACTTTTCAGGACCAGTACTGGGCTGAAAGATACAGCACTGAGGTCTCTCCTGATAACAGGTGAGTAAATCGGAATTCGTATTTCGGCTGATTTTAGAGGAATATTTGCACAATGGTGAAGGGAGGGGCGGGGCCTGAGGTTACATCTGTGTAAACGCGCCCCGTGGCGCGTTTTAAGTTGGGGGATTAAGTCCCCTTGAATCCTGAGGGTCCCTAGGGGCCAACTAGCCCACCAGGAACCTCCAATATGCGCCAGGGGGCTGCGTTGCAGAGACGTGTAGAGAGGCCACACCCCTTTTACACCTCTCTGCAACGCAGCTCTGTGGCGCTTTCTGGATGTACCTGTTGGGCTAGTTGGCCCCGAGGACCCTCAGGATTGAAGGGATTTAATTCCCCATCTTAAAACGCGCCACGGGGCCTGTTTGCACACATGTCACCTGAAGCCCCGCCCCCTCCCTTCACCACTGTGCAAACGCGCCCGTGGCGCGTTTTAAGTTGGGGGATTAAGTCCCCTTGAATCCTGAGGGTCCCCGGAGTCCAACTAGCCCACCATATACCTCCAAAAGCGCCACAGAGCTGCGTTGCAGAGAGGTGTAAAAGGGGCGTGGCCTCTGTACACCTCTCTGCAAGGCAGCCCCTGGCGCATACTGGAGGTTCCTGGTGGGCTAGTTGGCCCCAGGGACCCCCAGTATTCAAGGGGATCGTTCCCCCTCTGCAAACGCGCCAGGGCGCGTTTGCAGAGTGGTGAAGGAAGGGGCGGGGCCTGCGGGCCCGATCGTTTTTTTTTGTTGTTTTTTTGTCCCCTGAAGGGGAGCTGTGTGGCCCCCTTCCTTTTTTCTGTTTTTGGGCCCTGGGGACCCCATCCCCCAGGGCCTTACCCCTTTTTAAATTTAAAAAAAAAAAAAAAACGGGAAGGGGGCCGCGTGGCCCCCTTCCCCGGGCCTGTATTGGCCCCGGGGACCCCATCTCCCGGGGCATGGCCTCTATTTTTATTTTTAATATTTTGAGGGGGGCTGCGTGGCCCCCTCCTCTGGCCATTTTAAGGCCCGGGGACCCCATCCCCGGGCCGGCCATACCCTTTTTTTTATTTTTATAATTTTTCAAAACTTTGGGGAGGGGGCCGCGTGGCCCCACTCCCGAGCCCTACTGCCCCGGGGACCCCATCCCCGGGGCTGGCCCTCTCGTTGGGGACTGTGGGGGGGTCCCCAAACCCCCCACAGTCCCGCCGGCTCCCCGTGTCCTACGGGAGCCGGCATTGCTTTTACACATGGGGAGCAGCTAACATGCTGCTCCCCATGTGGAAAAGCAATCAGCTTTGGATATTGGAAGAGAGAGCAGGTTTCCTGCTCTCTCTTCCAATATCCAAAGCAAGTTTGCAATGACAGGACGGGAGCCGCGAGGCTCCCGTCCTGTCATTGCAAACAGCAGTGTCCCGGGGGTAGGCACCCCGGGACACTGCAGGAGCCGGCCCTGGGGGGTGGCGGTCCCCAGGGCCACCACAGGCTCCAGGAGGGGGGCCGCGCGGCCCCCCTCCCATCGTGTGCATAGCCCCGGGGAGGTGGTGGTCCCCGGGGCTCTGGGGGTCCGTAACGGACCCCCATATTTAAATGTTTAGTGCCCCGGGGAGGTGGCGGTCCCCGGGGCGTGTGGGGGGGCTGGAGCCCCCCCACACAGGTTTTTCATTTAAAAAAAAGAAGCCCCGGGGAGGTGGTGGTCCCCGGGGCTGCGGGAGGGCTCAGAGCCCTCCCGCACCATTATGCATAAAGCCCCGGGGGGTGGCGGTCCCCGGGGCTTGGGGGGCCCTTAGAGGCCCCCCACACATAAAATTAACCCCCCCAGCATGCCCCGGGACTTGGCCCACCCGGGGGCCAATTAACTATCGAAGCGCGGGAGACCGCGCTTCGATTTTTCGGCAGGATTCGCGCACCCTGAGCGCATCCTGCCGATTTAAAAAAAAAAAATGCTTTTTGCCCAGGGGGTCCTTGTGGGACCCCTGAGCAGGCCTAGGGGGTTAGGGTGTTTCTACCCTGCCCCCTTTGTGCGTTTTGCGCACTTGTTTCTTTTTTTTCTCGGCGGGATACGCGCACCCTAAGCGCATCCCGCCGATTTAAAAAAAAAAAATCTTTTTCTGCCCAGGGGTCCTTGTGGGACCCCCTGAGCAGACCTAGGGGTCAGGGTGTTTCTACCCTGCCCCCTTTTGCGCTTTGCGCACTTGTTTCTGTCCCTCGGTTCTACCGAGGGACAAAATGGCTGCCAACACTTCCTGAATCGGAATGTTGACAGCCAGCTGACAACCAATTAGCATGCAGCTCGTGATCGGGACGGTGCGCGCAGGGTGCGCTGAGGGTACGCGTATCCGACGCGCCCATAGATATATATGTACTTTTACTTTTGAGTTTCTCAGGAACTACTGAACGGATTTACACCATTTAAGCAAAAGGCACCAGTCTGAACCAAGGACTACCTCTTTGCCAAATTTGGTGTAATTCCGTTCAGCAGTTCGGGCTGTAGCTGCGACTAAAGGTTCCTATGGAAAAATGAATGGGAAAACGCGTTTTGGGACCCCCCTTTTTCTCGGCCCCCGCTTCACGTATCACCCCGAGACTTTCAGGGTAGGAGCGGAGCGGAGCGCCTCAACAAGTTGGAAACTTTCACGAAGATTCGTCAACCGGCGCCAACGTTATTTCAAATAGAATGTCGCGGATTTCCTATGGATAATAGGTTGTAACTATAACTATCTACTGGCGACCGCCAGTAGATAATATATATATATATATATTATCTACTGGCGGTCGCCAGTAGATAGTTATAGTTAGGACCTATTATCCATAGAAATCCGCGACATTCTATTTGAAATAACGTTGGCGCGGTTGACGATCTTCGCAAGTTTCAACTTGTTGAGCGCTCCGCTCCTGCCTGAAAGTCTCGGGTTGATCGTCAGGCGGGGGCCGAGAAAAGGGGGTCCCAAACACGTTTTCCCCATTCATTTTTCCATAGGAAACTGCAGTGCAGCTACAGCCCGAACTGCTAAACGGAATTACACCAAATTTGGCAAGAGGTAGCCTTGGTTCAGTGTCGTACCTTTTGCTTAAATGGTGTAAATCCGTTCAGTAGTTTCTGAGAAAATCACAAATAAAATCACATATATATCTATGGCAGTAGAGTCCGCGTACCCTCCCGATCACGAGCTGCATGCTAGTTGGCTGTCAACACTCCAAATCAGGAAGTGTTGGCAGCCATTTTGTCCCTCGGTAGAACCGAGGGACAGAAACAAATGCGCAAAGCGCAAAAGGAGGCAGGGTAGAAACACCTGACCTCTAGGTCTGCTCAGGGGATCCACAAGGACCCCTGGGCAGAAAGCATTTTTAAACGGCGGGATGCGCTTAGGGTGCGCGGATCCCGCCGAGGAAAAAAAAAGAAACAAGTGCGCAAAGCGCACAAGGGGGCAGGGTAGAAACACCCTGACCCCTAGGCCTGTTCAGAGGGTCCCACAAGGACCCCTGGGCAGAAAGCATTTTTTTAATCGGCAGGATGCGCTCAGGGTGCGCGATCCTGCCGATTTTTATTTATTTGCCCCCGGGTGGGCCAAGTCCCGGGGGCATGGTGGAGGGTTTAAATTTAATGTGGGGGCCTCTAAGGCCCCACAAGCCCTGGGACCGCCACCCCCAGGGCTTTCAAAAAATAATGGTGCGGGAGGGCTCTTGGCCCTCCACAGCCCGAGGACCGCCACCCCCGGGCTTCTTTAAAAAAATTTGACCTGTGTGGGGGCTCCAGCCCCCACACGCCCGAGACCGCCACCTCCCGGGGCACTAAAGATTTGAATATGGGGGTCCGTTACGGACCCCAAAGCCCGAGGACCACCACCTCCCGGGGCTGTGAAATGGTTGGGAGGGGCCGCGCGGCCCCCTCCTGGAAGCCCTTTATGGCCCTGGGGACCGCCAGCCCCCAGGGCCGGCTCCCTACAGTGTCCCGGGTGCCTACCCCGGGAGACTGTAGTTTGCTATGACAGGACGGGAAACCTGCTCTCTCTTTCAAAATGCAAACCCAATTGCTTTTCCACATGGGGAGCAGCATGTTAGCTGCTCCCCATGTGGAAAAGCAATGCCGGCTCCCGTAGGACACGGGGAGCCGGCGGGACTGTGGGGGGATTGGGGACCCCCCCACAGTCCCCAACCAGAGGCCAGGCCCCAGGGGATGGGGTCCCCGGGGCCATAAGTGGCCAGGGAGGGGGGCCACGCAGCCCCCCTCCCCAAATAAAAAAAAAAAAAAAAAAAAGGGCAAGGCCGGCCCCGGGGGATGGGGTCCCCGGGGCCTTAAATGGCCTGAGGAGGGGGGCCACGCAGCCCCCCTCCAAATTAAAACAAAACAAAACCGAGGGCATGCTCCAGGGGATGGGGTCCCGGGGCCAATACAGGCCCAGGGAAGGGGGGCCACGCAGCCCCCCTCCCATTAAAAAAAAAAAAAAAACACGACCAGCATCGTACCGGAGGCCCCGCCCCCCTCCCTACAGTACTCTGCAAACGCGCCCCTGGCGCGTTTTAAGAAGGGAAGTAATTCCCCTTGAATACTGGGGGTCCCTGAGGGCCAACTAGCCCACCAGGAACCTCCAGTATGCACCAGGGGCTGCGTTGCAGAGAGGTGTACAGAGGCCACGCCCCTTTTTACACCTCTCTGCAACGCAGCTCTGTGGCGCTTTTTAGAAGTACATGGTGGGCTAGTTGGACTCCAGGGACCCTCAGGATTCAAGGGGACTTAATCCCCCAAATTAAAACGCTCCACAGGGCGCGTTTGCACAGTGGTGAAGGGAGGGGGCGGGGCTCCAGGTGACATGTGTGCAAACAGGCCCCGTGGTGCGTTTTAAGATGGGGAATTAAATCCCCTTCAATCCTGAGGGTCCCTAGGGGCCAACTAGCCCAACAGGTACGTCCAGAAAGCGCCACAGAGCTGCATTGCAGAGAGGTGCAAAGAGGGCGTGGCCTCTGAACACCTCTCTGCAACGCAGCTCCGTGGCGCATACTGGAGGTACAGGGTGGGCTAGTTGGACCCCAGGGACCCTCATGATTCAAGGGGACTTAGTCCCCAACTCAAAACGCGCCACGGGCGCGTTTGCACAGATGTCACCTCAGGCCCCGCCCCCTCCCTTCACCATTGTGCAAATATTCCTCTAAAATCAGCTGAACTACGAATTCCTATTTACTCACCTGTTATCAGGAGAGACCTCAGTGCTGCATCTTTCAGCCCAGTACTGATCCTGAAAAGTAATTTTAACCGTACTTACCAGTAACTTGAATTTCCTTCCATAGGATATCATTGCCTGCTTTTTGCTGAAAAAGTTTCTAAGTGTCGATTTTGAAACATACAAATATTCCTCTAAAATCAGCCGAACTACGAATTCCGATTTACTCACCTGTTATCAGGAGAGACCTCAGTGCTGCATCTTTCAGCCCAGTACTGATCCTGAAAAGTAATTTTAACCGTACTTACCAGTAACTTGAATTTCCTTCCATAGGATATCATTGACTGGTTTCACTTGAAAATTCTTCTAAGTGTGGAGTTTTGGAACTTTATAATATTCCTCTAAAATCAGCCAAAATACGAATTCCGATTTACTCACCTGTTATCAGGAGAGACCTCAGTGCTGCATCTTTCAGCCCAGTACTGATCCTGAAAAGTAATTTTAACCGTACTTACCAGTAACTTGAATTTCCTTCCATAGGATATCATTGCCTGCTTTTTGCTGAAAAAGTTTCTCAGTGTCGATTTTTGAAACATACAAATATTCCTCTAAAATCAGCCAAACTACGAATTCCGATTTACTCACCTGTTATCAGGAGAGACCTCAGTGCTGCATCTTTCAGCCCAGTACTGATCCTGAAAAGTAATTTTAACCGTACTTACCAGTAACTTATATTTCCTTCCATAGGAATCCATTGTCTGGTTTTCAGCAGAAAAGTTTCAAAGTGTTGATTTTCACAAACTACAAATATTCCTTAAAAATCGCCTGTATGACTTAAACGCATTCTTTCAACTGTTTACAGGAGATGCACCAGTGCTGGATCCAGGATCCACCACTGAGTAAGAAAAAGTAACGATAACACTACTTACCTGCTAAGTGAATTTCCTCCCATAGGATAACATTGGTGATTCTATGTGAAAAAGTTTCTAAGTGTCAACTTTTAAAATACAATAATATTCCTTAAAAATCACTACTGTAACCAAAACGCTTTTACTCAACTGTTTACAGGAGATGTCCCAGGACTGAATCTAGGATCCAGTCCCTTGGTTAGAAAAGTAATCCATAAAGTAACTAATTGCATTTAGCTAGAAATTCACATTGAGCTCAATGTTGCATTGTGTTTGAAATTGTGTTGCCCATTGCAACAACTGTAACTACTGTACTTAAAAGTCTATTGCCTATTTGCAAAGTATTTAAACTAAAGTAATTCATTCTGAGAAAGTATATTTTGTAATGTAATGTATAATGTAATTACAATGTAATTTAAAAAATAAAACATCTAAATATAAATAGTTTAAAAAAATGTAGTAAATCAGTATCAAAAAAATAAATATAACAATTAATACATTTAAAAATTGTCATTTACAAAACCTTTGAAATTCACTGAAAAAAACCATAGGTTTCAGACATGTTATAGTTAGGAATTAGCATTTAAAAAACCTTTGAAATTCACTGAAAAAACCATAGGTTTCAGGCTTGTTATAGTTAGGAATTAGCATTTTAAAAACCTTTGAAATTCACTGAAAAAACCATAGGTTTCAGGCCTGTTATAGTTAGGGTTTAGCATTTAAAAAACCTTTGAAATTCACTGAAAAAACCATAGGTTTTAGGGAAAGTTATAGTTAGTTGGACATTGCACTCGTACAAAACCCGTGAAATTCCCCCGTTATAGTTAGTTCAGCTAACTATAACTCGCGCCCGCAATGCACTGCTGATGACGTCACATATTACATCACTCATGAGAATGGTCAGTGACATCACTGATGACATCACTGATGACATCTCAAATGACATCACTGATGCCACTGCCACTGCCACTGCTTCCCACTAATGGCACGTTCTCTTTAAATGAATAAAGTAAAGTACTACGGATAAAGATACCCCAATGACGTAATGCTCATTTCTTCCGATTAGGATTGTTTAGCAAGTGAGCAAGTAGCTGGCGAAAAAGTACTAATACTGTGTAAATACGCTATTATAGCTCAAAGGCAATGTTCCAAAATAGGCAAGTGTGGGATCAAGGCAATCGACACATGGGAGTGTTTAGGTAATTCAGTAGGCAAAAAGCAGAAAGCAGAATCGGAAAAACCACGTGGTAGGACAATTCAAGATAAGCTGCTGAAGGACTTAATCAACCACTCACAGCTGTTCTCGGTTATGCGTTATTGATTCCTTTCTTGTTCCCGTAAATATTTGTCCTTACGTATTCCGAAATGGCACAAATGTAGTGTAGTGCCTATTTTTGGTCTTTCCCTTACGTAGGCTCCTCTCCAGGACTAAAAACCAGGTTTGGAGCTGAGAAGGACACGCGTCCTCCGACCCGTCTCCCCCTTCCCCGGCAAAACCCGTCTTGCCCGTATATGAGCGCCTACCTCCGGGATGGCATATACTGTAGACTTGCAGCTACCGTCTCACTCCTGCTTCCCGCACTCCTCAAATTCGGTCAGTTGCCGCGGTATCGTCCACCGCTAGTTCCGTATCCCACGTATCTCACGTACTTTGCTTCTTGCCTGCATGCATTGTGCGCCGCTTCTCACAGAGGTTCCTCCGTTGTAGACACCAATCTGCCGGGCCCCGGAAGACTCAATTGCAATTTAACTCGTTCACGGCTCCTTCCGTCTTCCCCCGCCCTCTGCAGTAGATCGCTAGCTGCCGGCGGAGCAGGCCGGACATTCAATTTCACCAAAAGTCAATAAAGCGATCACTCGAAGATGACAGTTCTCAAGGTGGTTTAATTCAGGTAACGCGTTTCGCTTGACCCGCAAGCTTGATCACACAATGTGTCATGGGTACCGGCATGCAATACATAGTGGTTACTAGAAACAGACAAAGGCACAAAGAATGCAGGACTTGGCCAGCTAGCATGGCGGCCATTTTGTAACATGCAAATAGGATACAATCCCAAAGGACTTTAAATATCTCCTGTTGCTGTAATTTGACTTTGTACAGATCACAAACATAGTATTCTATTTAATAACACTTAGTATTTCTAGTTTGATACCTGACTGTATTAAGCTCATACAAAAAACATAATGTTATATTGTATTAATACTTACACAACTCAAATCTAATATTATCAAAGGATCTATTTCATGAGGTCATACAGGATTTATTATTTGCTAACATATCCACAGCACATGTACAACCAAATTTTAATAATGACTGGCAGTCCTTGCCTATCAAAACTGTATTTTAATCATACAGATTGATCCATGTTACTCACATTATATTACATGTTAGAAGTGAGAGTATAGGCATCCCATTGATCTACTGGAGCCTGGAACTCATACGGGAGGGGAGGGAGGGCAGGTGGGGATGGCCCATAGGTATATCTGAGATCAGAAAGAGAGAATACTATCTAAGATTCTTAATCGTAACTGGAACATCCTTGCCAGTGATACTACCATCGGCCACATTGTACAAGATAGACCACTGATTACCTACAGGAAAGGAAAAAACCTTAAAGACATTCTGGTTAAAGGTGATATTTCCAGTATACGTACCAGTCCACACATAGGCCTACAGGGATTTTATCCCTGTGGGCATTGCAAAGCATGTAGAAATAGTACCATGAAAAAGACCTACATTACACCCACAGGTGAAAAGATGATTAAACAATTTCTTACATGCGGCACATGTTATACCATCTACGTTTTGGAATGTCCCTGCAAAAGAGATATGTAGGCAGCACCACATTGGCAACCAAAAAGAGGGTGTTGGAACATATGAGGGCTGTAAACAATAAAGATCCCCACTATCCGGTAGCTAGACATTTTGCTGATTATCACTTGTCCAATAGCATGCTGTTAACCTTTTTGCGATAGAACAAATTGTGCAAACCGTAAGAGGAGGCAATAGAACTCTCCAATTACGCAAGAGGAATCCTGGTATATAATTGACTTACAAACTAAGAGCCCGGAGGGGCTCAATCAGGATGAGGAAATGAGTATTCACTTACAGGAGTAGATCACTAGTAGAATTGTCTTAATTTTAGGCCAGTTATAATATCTCTATGTTTCTATGTATATTGCTAAGAATGTGAGACATGTTTTTAGTTCGTAGGATAAGTAATTGATGATGTATGATCTTTATTTTATTTATAAGTTTCTCATGGAGTTATTTGTTGCTTTTACAGGAGAAAAGGAAGGGGTCGAACCTGAGGATCAGCTTCATTAGAATCCCCTACCCTTTTCTTCAAGTCACCATGGAAGGAGACCAAACATTACAGATAAGAGATTGGTTTTTATAATGTAACTTTGTCTCTGTTTACGTTTTGTTTGGTCATATATTAGTTAGTAGTACATCACGGGGTTGGGTATTATTTGGATTTAGATATGTAGATTGTAAATAAATTGTAAAATGAATTTGGTTTTTGAGACATGGGTTTCCGACAGCAATATTGTTTAGAGGTTTAGATTCTGGGCTATAATAGGCACTGAGGGGTTGGTAGGGACCAAATGAGTTTGGTACTTTACCGATACAGGTATTATTGGCCTTTAATAGTTGCAATTTTGCTTTTTGAGAACGAGATTATGGATACGAAACTGGCACTAGACCAAGAGTATTCTCTCTTTCTGATCTCAGATATACCTATGGGCCATCCCCACCTGCCCTCCCTCCCCTCCCGTATGAGTTCCAGGCTCCAGTAGATCAATGGGATGCCTATACTCTCACTTCTAACATGTAATATAATGTGAGTAACATGGATCAATCTGTATGATTAAAATACAGTTTTGATAGGCAAGGACTGCCAGTCATTATTAAAATTTGGTTGTACATGTGCTGTGGATATGTTAGCAAATAATAAATCCTGTATGACCTCATGAAATAGATCCTTTGATAATATTAGATTTGAGTTGTGTAAGTATTAATACAATATAACATTATGTTTTTTGTATGAGCTTAATACAGTCAGGTATCAAACTAGAAATACTAAGTGTTATTAAATAGAATACTATGTTTGTGATCTGTACAAAGTCAAATTACAGCAACAGGAGATATTTAAAGTCCATTGGGATTGTATCCTATTTGCATGTTACAAAATGGCCGCCATGCTAGCTGGCCAAGTCCTGCATTCTTTGTGCCTTTGTCTGTTTCTAGTAACCACTATGTATTGCATGCCGGTACCCATGACACATTGTGTGATCAAGCTTGCGGGTCAAGCGAAACGCGTTACATGAATTAAACCACCTTGAGAACTGTCATCTTCGAGTGATCGCTTTATTGACTTTTGGTGAAATATATATATATATATATATATATATATATATATATATATATATATATATATTCACTGAAAAAACCATAGGTTTTAGGGACAGTTATAGTTAGTTGGACATTTCACTCGTACAAAACCATAGAAATTACCCCGTTATAGTTAGTTCAGCTAACTATAACTCGCGCTCCACAATGCACTGCTGATGACGTCACATATTACATCACTCATGACATGGTCAGTGACATCACTGATGACATCACTGATGACATCTCAAATGAAATCACTGATGACATCATCCAGTGACTGTATGTTTCTGTAAAGTTTAAATATGTTTAATATATATAGGGAAAGGCGTATTGAAGAATGAGTGGGTGTTTAAGTATCTGAATGGATGATTTAGTACGTGCGTGACTGACTCTACAAGTGAGTGATTAAACGTATCTTACTGAATGCATGGGTTAGTGACTAAACTGTGTGAATGTCTGTATCCGTCTGTTTGTTGGTGTGTAAGTGGATGCATGGATTTGCGAATAGCTACATGAGTGTCTATATGGGTTATTGATTGGTTCTCTGAGTATCTGTATGGCTGCCTGAGTGTTTGTGTGGGTGGGGTGTGTGTGACTCTGTACATAGATGTGTGAGTGGGTGATTCACTGGGTGCATGATTTCAAGAGTGCATCTGTGATGGACTGCTTGGGTGGGTGAGTGTGTGTATGGGTGTCTTAGTGAGTGAATGTATATCTCAGTGGTACATGTGCGAGTAACTACATATGTAAAAGGCAGTATATATGTGTGTTAGAGTATTTAAATGGCTATAAGTGTGAGTGTGTGATTGTGAGAGTGGCTGTATGGATGCGTGTGTGCTTGTATCAGTTATTGTATAAGAGCGTAAGAATGTGCTAGTATTTGTATGACTAAGTGAGCTGGTGTGTGTATAACTGTATAGGTGAGTAAATGGGTGTGTGATTAATTTTTTGCATGACTGACTAAGTGTGTGAGTACCTCTATGGATGAGTTGCGTTGTGTGAGTGTTTATATAGGTGTATGAGTGCATATGATAGTCCTGTACTGAGTGACTGTAAGTATGAGTGACTGTACGGGTGAGTGAGTAGATGTGTGTGTGTAGACCTAAGAATCAGTGAGTGGGTATGTAGTTATTGGTATTGGAGTGTGTATGGTTTTGAGAATGGCAGTCTGTAATTTAGAGTGGGTGTATCAAAAGCTATATTAGGGTGTAAGAAGATGCATGAAATTATCACATGGATGATGTCATCAGTGATGTCATTTGAGATGTCATCAGTGATGTCATCAGTGATGTCACTGACCATGTCATGAGTGATGTAATATGTGACGTCATCAGCAGTGCATTGCGGGGCGCGAGTTATAGTTAGCTGAACTAACTATAACGGGGGAATTTCTATGGTTTTGTACGAGTGAAATGTCCAACTAACTATAACTGTCCCTAAAACCTATGGTTTTTCAGTGAATTTCAAAGGTTTTTAAATGCTAATTTCTAACTATAACGTGTCTGAAACCTATGGTTTTTTCAGTGAATTTCAAAGGTTTTTTAAATGCTAATTTCTAACTATAACGTGCCTGAAACCTATGATTTTTAAGTGAATTTCAAAGGTTTTTTAAATGCTAGTTTCTAACTATGCCTACAGAGGTAGGACATGTGAAGAAAGAAGAAAAAACGCGCAGAAAGAAGCAAAAGAAATGCAGAAAGAAGCAACAGAAGTCCACAAAGACGAAGAAAAGTGCAGGAAGAAGCAAAAGATGTGCAGAAAGAACCAACAGAGGAGCAGAAAGAGGCCATGTTGCAAAATCATCCTGTGCCCACAACTTTTTCAGACGGGTACTGGTGGTAACTGACTCTGACTAACCAGAGTCAGTGCTATGCTAAAAGACACTTAGAATACAGTGAAAACACCTACATACACTAGGGAACACTATGCGTTGGGGTACCCCTGTGATTAGCATGACCTCCTCTGTAAGTCCCTAGTACATAATAGGGCAGGGGGATTAAAACTACCTCTTAAAACGCGTGTGCAAACGCGCCCCGTGGCACGTTTTAAGTTGCGGGATTAAGTCCCCTTGAATTCTGAGGGTCCCTGGGGCCCAACTAGCCCCCAGGTACCTACAGTTAGGACCACAGAGCTGAGTTGCAGAGAGGCGTTCCGAGGCCACGCACCTTTTTCACCTCTCTGCAACGCAACTCTGTTGTGCTTACTGAAGGTACCTGGTGGGCTAGTTGGCCCCAGGGTCCCTCAGGATTCAAGGGGCGTGTTTGCACACATGTCACCTGAGGCCCGCCCCCTCCCTTCACCACTGTGCAAACGCGCCCTGTGGCGCGTTTTAAGTTGGGGGATTAGGTCACCTTGAATCCTGAGGGTCCCTGGGGCCCAACTAGCCCACCAAGTACTTCCAGTAAGCACCACAGGCCTGCGTTGCAACGCCTGTAACAAATTGTGTAGTTGTGTTTAGGTAGTGAAGGGGGTCGTGCTGGGGGTAGTGTTTTAGGGTTTAGGGTAGTGCAGTGGTGTTTGTGTAGTGTAGGGGGTCATGCTGGGGGTAGATTTAGGGTTTAGGGTAGTGCAGTGGTGTTTGGATAGTGTAGGGAGTCGTGCTGGGGGAGTGTTTTAGGGTTTAGGGTATTACAGTGGTGTTTGGGTAGTGTAGGGGGTTGTGCTGGGGGTAGTGTTTTAGGGTTTAGGGTAGTGCAGTGGTGTTTGGGTAGTGTAGGGGGTCGTGCTGGGGGTAGTGGTTTAGGGTTTAGGGTAGTGCAGTGGTGTTTGGGTAGTGTAGGGGTACTGCTGGGGGTAGTGTTTTAGGGTTTAGGGTAGTGCAATGGTGTTTGGGTAGTGTAGGGGGTACTGCTGGGGGTAGTGTTTTAGGGTTTAGGGTAGTGCAGTGGTGTTTGGGTAGTGTAGGGGTTCGTGCTGGGGGTATTGTTTTAGGGTTTAGGGTAGTGCAGTGGTGTTTGTGTAGTGTAGGGGGTCGTGCTGGGGGTAGTGTTTTAGGGTTTAGGGTAGTGCAGTGGTCTTTGTGTAGTGTAGGAGGTCGTGTTTTAGGGTTTAGGGTAGTGCAGTGGTGTTCGGGCAGTGTAGGGGGTCGTGCTGGGGGTGGTGTTTCAGGGTTTAGGGCAGTGCAGTGGTGTTCGGGCAGTGTAGGGGGTCTTGCTGGGGGTGGTGTTTCAGGGTTTGGGGCAGTGCAGTGGTGTTTGGGTCGTGCAGGGGGTCATGCTGGGGGAGTGTTTTAGGGTTTAGGGCAGTGCAGTGGTGTTTGGGTAGTGTAGGGGGTCATGATGGGGGAGTGTTTAGGGTTTAGGGCAGTGCAGTGGTGTTCGGGCAGTGTAGGGGGTCATGCTGGGGGAGTGTTTTAGGGTTTAGGGCAGTGCAGTGGTGTTCGGGTAGTGTAGGGGGTCGTGCTGGGGGAGTGTTTGAGGGTTTAGGGCAGTGCAGTTGTGTTCGGGTAGTGTAGGGGGTCGTGCTGGGGGAGTATTTTAGGGTTTAGGGTAGTGCAGTGGTGTTCGGGTAGTGTAGGGGGTCGTGCTGGGGGTTGTGTTTCAGGGTTTAGGGCAGTGCAGTGGTGTTCGGGCAGTGTAGGGGGTCGTGCTGGGGCTGGTGTTTCAGGGTTTAGGGCAGTGCAGTGGTGTTCGGGCAGTGTAGGGGGTCATGCACGGGGTGGTGTTTCAGGGTTTAGGGCAGTGCAGTGGTGTTCGGGCAGTGTAGGGGGTCGTGCTGGGGCTGGTGTTTCAGGGTTTAGGGCAGTGCAGTGGTGTTCGGGCAGTGTAGGGGGTCTTGCTGGGGGTGGTGTTTCAGGGTTTAGGGCAGTGGTGTTCGGGCAGTGTAGGGGGTCTTGCTGGGGGTGATGTTTCAGGGTTTAGGGCAGTGCAGTGGTGTTCGGGCAGTGTAGGGGGTCTTGCTGGGGGTAGTTTTTCAGGGTTTAGGGCAGTGCAGTGGTGTTCGTGCAGTGTAGGGGGTCGTGCTGGGGAAGGTGTTTCATGGTTTAGGGCAGTGCAGTAGTGTTCAGGCAGTGTAGGGGGTCGTGCTGGGGCTGGTGTTTCAGGGTTTAGGGCAGTGCAGGCAGTGGTGCTCGGGCAGTGTAGGGGGTCGTGCTGGGGGTGGTCTTTCTGGGTTTAGGGTAGTGCAGTTGTGTTCGGGCAGTGTAGGGGTTCGTGCTGGGGCTGGTGTTTCAGGGTTTAGGGCAGTGCAGTGGTGTTCGGGCAGTGTAGGGGGTCATGCTGGGGCTGATGTTTCAGTGTTTTGGGCAGAGCAGTGGTGTTCGGGCAGTGTAGGGGGTCATGCTGGGGGTGGTGTTTCAGGGTTTAGGGCAGTGCAGTGGTGTTCGAGTAGTGTAGGGGGTCGTGCTGGGGGTGGTGTTTCAGGGTTTAGGGCACTGGTGTTCGGGCAGTGTAGGGGGTCTTGCTGGGGCTGGTGTTTCAGGGTTTAGGGCAGTGCAGTGGTGTTCGGGCAGTGTAGGGGGTCTTGCTGGGGGCAGTGTTTCAGGGTTTAGGGCAGAGCAATGGTGTTCAGGCAGTGTAGGGGGTTGTGTTGGAGGTGGTGTTTCAGGCTTTAGGGCAGTGCAGTGGTATTCGGGCAGTGTAGGGGGTCTTGCTGGGGGTGGTGTTTCAGGGTTTAGGGCAGTGGTGTTCAGGCAGTGTAGGGGGTCGTGCTGGGGGTGGTGTTTCAGGGTTTAGGGCAGTGCAATGGTGTTAGGGCAGTGTAGGGGGTCGTGCAGGGGCTGGTGTTTCAGGGTTTAGGGCAGTGCAGTGGTGTTCGGGCAGTGTAGGGGGTCGTGCTGGGGGTGGTGTTTCCGGGTTTAGTGCAGTGGTGTTCGGGCAGTGTAGGGGGTCTTGCTGGGGGTGGTGTTTCAGTGTTTAGGGCAGTGCAATGGTGTTCGCGCAGTGTAAGGGGTTTTGCTGGGGCTGATGTTTCAGCGTTTAGGGCAGCGCAGTGGTGTTCGGGCAGTGTAGGGGGTCTTGCTGGGGGTGGTGTTTCAGGGTTTAGGGCAGTGCAGTGGTGTTCGGGCAGTGTAGGGGGTCTTGCTGGGGCTGGTGTTTCAGGGTTTAGGGTAGTGCAGTGGTGTTCGGGCAGTGTAGGGGGTTGTGCTGGGGCTGGTGTTTGAGGGTTTAGGGCAGTGCAGTGGTGTTCGGGCAGTGTAGGGGGTCGTGCTGGGGCTGGTGTTTCAGGGTTTAGGGCAGTGCAGTGGTATTCGGGCGATGTAGGGGGTCTTGCTGGGGGTGGTGTTTCAGGGTTTAGGGCAGTGGTGTTCAGGCAGTGTAGGGGGTCGTGCTGGGGGTGGTGTTTCAGGGTTTAGGGCAGTGCAATGGTGTTCGGGCAGTGTAGGGGGTCGTGCAGGGGCTGGTGTTTCAGGGTTTAGGGCAGTGCAGTGGTGTTCGGGCAGTGTAGGGGGTCATGCTGGGGGTGGTGTTTCAGGGTTTAGGGCAGTGCAGTGGTGTTTGGGCAGTGTAGGGGGTCGTGCTGGGGGTGGTGTTTCTGGGTTTAGGGCAGTGTAGTGGTGTTCGGGCAGTGTAGGGGGTCGTGCAGGGGGTGGTGAGTCAGGGTTTAGGGCAGTGCAGTGGTGTTCGGGCAGTGTAGGGGGTCATGCTGGGGGTAGAGTTTTAGGGTTTAGGGCAGTGCAGTGGTGTTCGGGCAGTATAGGGGGTCGTGCAGGGGGTGGTGTTTCAGGGTTTAGGGCAGTGCAGTGGTGCTCGGGCAGTGTAGGGGTCGTGCTGGGGGTGGTGTTTCAGGGTTTAGGGCAGTGCAGTGGTGTTCGGGCAGTGTAGGGTGTCGTGCTGGGGGTGGTGTTTCAGGGTTTTGGGCAGTGCAGTGGTGTTCGGGCAGTGTAGGTGGTCTTGCTGGGGCTGGTGTTTCCGGGTTTAGTGCAGTGGTGTTCGGGCAGTGTAGGGGGTCTTGCTGGGGGTGGTGTTTCAGTGTTTAGGGCAGTGCAATGGTGTTCGCGCAGTGTAGGGGGTTTTGCTGGGGCTGATGTTTCAGCGTTTAGGGCAGCGCAGTGGTGTTCGGGCAGTGTAGGGGGTCTTGCTGGGGGTGGTGTTTCAGGGTTTAGGGCAGTGCAGTGGTGTTCGGGCAGTGTAGGGGTCTTGCTGGGGCTGGTGTTTCAGGGTTTAGGGTAGTGCAGTGGTGTTCGGGCAGTGTAGGGGGTTGTGCTGGGGCTGGTGTTTGAGGGTTTAGGGCAGTGCAGTGGTGTTCGGGCAGTGTAGGGGGTCGTGCTGGGGCTGGTATTTCAGGGTTTAGGGCAGTGCAGTGGTTTTTAGGCAGTGTAGGCGGTCGTGCTGGGGGTGGTGTTTCAGGGTTTAGGGCAGGGCAGTGGTGTTCGGGCAGTGTAGGGGGTCGTGCTGGGGGTGGTGTTTCAGGGTTTAGGGCAGTGCAGTGGTGTTCGGGCAGTGTAGCGGGTCGTGCTGGGGCTGGTGTTTCAGGGTTTTGGGCAGAGCAGTGGTGTTCGGGCAGTGTAGGGGGTCGTGCTGGGGGTGGTGTTTTAGGGTTTAGGGCACTGCAGTGTTGTTCGGGCAGTGTAGGGGGTCTTGCTGGGGGTGGTGTTTCAGGGTTTAGGGCAGTGGTGTTCGGGCAGTGTAGGGGGTCTTGCTGGGGGTGATGTTTCAGGGTTTAGGGCAGTGCAGTGGTGTTCTGGCAGTGTAGGGGGTCTTGCTGGGGGTAGTGTTTCAGGGTTTAGGGCAGTGCAGTATTGTTCGTGCAGTGTAGGGGGTCATGCTGGGGGCGGTGTTTCAGGGTTTAGGGCAGTGCAGTAGTGTTCGGGCAGTGTAGGGGGTCGTGCAGGGGGTGGTGTTTCAGGGTTTAGGGCAGTGCAGTGGTGTTCGGGCAATGTAGGGGGTCGTGCTGGGTCTGGTGTTTCAGGGTTTAGGGCAGTGCAGTGGTGTTCGGGCAGTGTAGGGGGTCTTGCTGGGGTTGGTGTTTCAGGGTTTAGGGCAGTGGTGTTCGGGCAGTGTAGGGGGTCTTGCTGGGGGTGATGTTTCAGGGTTTAGGGCAGTGCAGTGGTGTTCGGGCAGTGTAGGGGGTCTTGCAGGGGGTGGTGTTTCAGGGTTTAGGGCAGTGCAGTGGTGTTCGGGCAATGTAGGGGGTCGTGCTGGGGCTGGTGTTTCAGGGTTTAGGGCAGTGCAGTGGTGTTCGGACAGTGTAGGGGGTCTTGCTGGGGGTGGTGTTTCAGGGTTTAGGGCAGTGGTGTTTGGGCAGTGTAGGGGTCTTGCTGGGGGTGATGTTTCAGGGTTTAAGGCAGTGCAGTGGTGTTCGGGCAGTGTAGGGTGTCGTGCTGGGGGTGGTGTTTCAGGGTTTAGGGCAGTGCACTGGTGTTCTGGCAGTGTAGGGGGTCGTGCTGGGGCTGGTGTTTCAGGGTTTAGGGCAGTGCAGTGGTGTTCGGGCAGTGTAGGGGGTCTTGCTGGGGGTGGTGTTTCAGGGTTTAGGGCAGTGGTGTTCGGGCAGTGTAGGGGGTCTTGCTGGGGGTGATGTTTCAG
This sequence comes from Calotriton arnoldi, assembly GCA_963921515.1. Taxonomy (NCBI): domain Eukaryota; kingdom Metazoa; phylum Chordata; class Amphibia; order Caudata; family Salamandridae; genus Calotriton; species Calotriton arnoldi. Next base: position 102,484 of record CAWUFW010021352.1, on the reverse strand, counting down.
GGTTTAAGGCAGTGCAGTGGTGTTCGGGCAGTGTAGGGGGTTGTGCTGGGGCTGGTGTTTCAGGGTTTAGGGCAGTGCACTGGTGTTCTGGCAGTGTAGGGGGTCGTGCTGGGGCTGGTGTTTCAGGGTTTAGGGCAGTGCAGTGGTGTTCGGGCAGTGTAGGGGGTCATGCTGGGGCTGGTGTTTCAGGGTTTAGGGCAGTGCAGTGGTGCTCAGGCAGTGTAGGGGGTCGTGCTGGGGGTGGTGTTTATGGGTTTAGGGTAGTGCAGTGGTGTTCGGGCAGTGTAGGGGGTCGTGCTGGGGCTGGTGTTTCAGGGTTTAGGGCAGTGCAGTGGTGTTCGGGCAGTGTAGGGGGTCGTGCTGGGGCTGGTGTTTTAGGGTTTAGGGCAGTGCAGTGGTTTTCGGGCAGTGTAGGGGGTCTTGCTGGGGGTAGTTTTTCAGGGTTTAGGGCAGTGCAGTGGTGTTTGTGCAGTGTAGGGGGTCGTGCTGGGGATGGTGTTTCATGGTTTAGGGCAGTGCAGTAGTGTTCAGGCAGTGTAGGGGGTCGTGCTGGGGCTGGTGTTTCAGGGTTTAGGGCAGTGCAGGCAGTGGTGCTCGGGCAGTGTAGGGGGTCGTGCTGGGGGTGGTGTTTCTGGGTTTAGGGTAGTGCAGTGGTGTTCGGGTAGTGTAGGGGTTCGTGCTGGGGCTGGTGTTTCAGGGTTTAGGGCAGTGCAGTGGTGTTCGGGCAGTGTAGGGGGTCATGCTGGGGCTGGTGTTTCAGTGTTTTGGGCAGAGCAGTGGTGTTCGGGCAGTGTAGGGGGTCGTGCTGGGGGTGGTGTTTCAGGGTTTAGGGCAGTGCAGTGGTGTTCGAGGCAGTGTAGGGGGTCGTGCTGGGGGTGGTGTTTCAGGGTTTAGGGCAGTGGTGTTCGGGCAGTGTAGGGGGTCTTGCTGGGGGTGATGTTTCAGGGTTTAGGGCAGTGCAGTGGTGTTTGGGCAGTGTAGGGGGTCGTGCTGGGGGTGGTGTTTCTGGGTTTAGGGCAGTGTAGTGGTGTTCGGGCAGTGTAGGGGGTCGTGCAGGGGGGTGGTGTTTCAGGGTTTAGGGCAGTGCAGTGGTGTTCGGGCAGTGTAGGGGTCGTGCTGGGGTGGTGTTTCAGGGTTTAGGGCAGTGCAGTGGTGTTCGGGCAGTGTAGGGGGTCATGCTGGGGGTAGAGTTTTAGGGTTTAGGGCAGTGCAGTGGTGTTCGGGCAGTGTAGGGGGTCGTGCAGGGGGGTGGTGTTTCAGGGTTTAGGGCAGTGCAGTGGTGTTCGGGCAGTGTAGGGGTCATGCTGGGGGTGGTGTTTCAGGGTTTAGGGCAGTGCAGTGGTGTTCGGGCAGTGTAGGGTGTCATGCTGGGGGTGGTGTTTCAGGGTTTTGGGCAGTGCAGTGGTGTTCGGGCAGTGTAGGTGGTCTTGCTGGGGCTGGTGTTTCCGGGTTTAGTGCAGTGGTGTTCGGGCAGTGTAGGGGGTCTTGCTGGGTTGGTGTTTCAGGGTTTAGGGCAGTGCAATGGTGTTCGCGCAGTGTAGGGGGTCTTGCTGGGGCTGATGTTTCAGCGTTTAGGGCAGCGCAGTGGTGTTCGGGCAGTGTAGGGGGTCTTGCTGGGGGTGGTGTTTCAGGGTTTAGGGCAGTGCAGTGGTGTTCGGGCAGTGTAGGGGGTCTTGCTGGGGCTGGTGTTTCAGGGTTTAGGGCAGTGCAGTGGTGTTCGGGCAGTGTAGGGGGTCTTGCTGGGGCTGGTGTTTCAGGGTTTAGGGTAGTGCAGTGGTGTTCGGGCAGTGTAGGGGGTCGTGCTGGGGCTGGTGTTTGAGGGTTTAGGGCAGTGCAGTGGTGTTCGGGCAGTGTAGGGGGTCGTGCTGGGGCTGGTGTTTCAGGGTTTAGGGCAGTGCAGTGGTGTTCGGGCAGTGTAGGGGGTCGTGCTGGGGGGGTGTTTCAGGGTTTAGGGCAGTGCAGTGGTGTTCGGGCAGTGTAGGGGGTCGTGCTTTGGCTGGTGTTTCAGGGTTTTGGGCAGAGCAGTGGTGTTCGGGCAGTGTAGGGGGTCGTGCTGGGGGTGCTGTTTTAGGGTTTAGGGCACTGCAGTGTTGTTCGGGCAGTGTAGGGGGTCTTGCTGGGGGTGGTGTTTCAGGGTTTAGGGCAGTGGTGTTCGGGCAGTGTAGGGGGTCTTGCTGGGGGTGATGTTTTAGGGTTTAGGGCAGTGCAGTGGTGTTCGGGCAGTGTAGGGGGTCTTGCTGGGGCTGGTGTTTCAAGGTTTAGGGCAGTGCAGTAGTGTTCGTGCAGTGTAGGGGGTCATGCTGGGGGCGGTGTTTCAGGGTTTAGGGCAGTGCAGTAGTGTTCGGGCAGTGTAGGGGGTCGTGCAGGGGGTGGTGTTTCAGGGTTTAGGGCAGTGCAATGGTGTTCGGGCAGTGTAGGGGGTCTTGCTGGGGGTGGTGTTTCAGGGTTTAGGGCAGTGCAGTAGTGTTCGGGCAGTGTAGGGGGTCGTGCAGGGGGTGGTGTTTCAGGGTTTAGGGCAGTGCAATGGTGTTCGGGCAGTGTAGGGGGTCGTGCTGGGGGTGGTGTTTCAGGGTTTAGGGCAGTGCAGTGGTGTTCGGGCAGTGTAGTGGGTCATGCAGGGGGTGGTGTTTCAGGGTTTAGGGCAGTGCAGTGGTGTTTGGGCAATGTAGGGGGTCGTGCTGGGGCTGGTGTTTCAGGGTTTAGGGCAGTGCAGTGGTGTTCGGGCAGTGTAGGGGGTCTTGCTGGGGGTGGTGTTTCAGGGTTTAGGGCAGTGGTGTTCGGGCAGTGTAGGGGGTCTTGCTGGGGGTGATGTTTCAGGGTTTAGGGCAGTGCAGTGGTGTTCGGGCAGTGTAGGGGGTCTTGCTGGGGGTAGTGTTTCAGGGTTTAGGGCAGTGCAGGGGTGTTCGTGCAGTGTAGGGGGTCGTGCTGGGGATGGTGTTTCAGGGTTTAGGCCAGTGCAGTAGTGTTCGGGCAGAGTAGGGGGTCGTGCAGGGGGAATGGTGTTTCAGGGTTTAGGGCAGTGCAGTGGTGTTCGGGCAGTGTAGTGGGTCATGCAGGGGCTGGTGTTTCAGGGTTTAGGGCAGTGCAGTGGTGTTCGGGCAGTGTAGGGGGTCTTGCTGGGGGTGGTGTTTCAGGGTTTAGGGCAGTGGTGTTCGGGCAGTGTAGGGGGTCTTGCTGGGGTGATGTTTCAGGGTTTAGGGCAGTGCAGTGGTGTTCGGGCAGTGTAGGGTGTCGTGCTGGGGGTGGTGTTTCAGGGTTTAGGGCAGTGCAGTGGTGTTCGGGCAGTGTAGGGGTCGTGCTGGGGGTGGTGTTTCCGGGTTTAGTGCAGTGGTGTTCGGGCAGTGTAGGGGGTCTTGCTGGGGGTGGTGTTTCAGGGTTTAGGGCAGTGCAATGGTGTTCGTGCAGTGTAGGGGGTCATGCTGGGGGTAGAGTTTTAGGGTTTAGGGCAGTGCAGTGGTGTTCGGGCAGTGTAGGGGGTCATGCAGGGGGTGGTGTTTCAGGGTTTAGGGCAGTGCAGTGGTGTTCGGGCAGTGTAGGGGTCGTGCTGGGGGTGGTGTTTCAGGGTTTAGGGCAGTGCAGTGGTGTTCGGGCAGTGTAGGGTGTCGTGCTGGGGGTGGTGTTTCAGGGTTTTGGGCAGTGCAGTGGTGTTCGGGCAGTGTAGGTGGTCTTGCTGGGGCTGGTGTTTCCGGGTTTAGTGCAGTGGTGTTCGGGCAGTGTAGGGGGTCTTGCTGGGGGTGGTGTTTCAGGGTTTAGGGCAGTGCAATGGTGTTTGCGCAGTGTAGGGGGTCTTGCTGGGGCTGATGTTTCAGCGTTTAGGGCAGCGCAGTGGTGTTCGGGCAGTGTAGGGGGTCTTGCTGGGGGTGGTGTTTCAGGGTTTAGGGCAGTGCAGTGGGGTTCGGGCAGTGTAGGGGGTCTTGCTGGGGCTGGTGTTTCAGGGTTTAGGGCAGTGCAGTGGTGTTCGGGCAGTGTAGGGGGTCTTGCTGGGGCTGGTGTTTCAGGGTTTAGGGTAGTGCAGTGGTGTTCGGGCAGTGTAGGGGGTCGTGCTGGGGCTGGTGTTTGAGGGTTTAGGGCAGTGCAGTGGTGTTCGGGCAGTGTAGGGGGTCGTGCTGGGGCTGGTGTTTCAGGGTTTAGGGCAGTGCAGTGGTTTTCGGGCAGTGTAGGTGGTCGTGCTGGGGGTGGTGTTTCAGGGTTTAGGGCAGTGCAGTGGTGTTCGGGCAGTGTAGGGGGTCGTGCTGGGGGTGGTGTTTCAGGGTTTAGGGCAGTGCAGTGGTGTTCGGGCAGTGTAGGGGTCGTGCTTTGGCTGGTGTTTCAGGGTTTTGGGCAGAGCAGTGGTGTTCGGGCAGTGTAGGGGGTCATGCTGGGGGTGCTGTTTTAGGGTTTAGGGCACTGCAGTGTTGTTCGGGCAGTGTAGGGGGTCTTGCTGGGGGTGGTGTTTCAGGGTTTAGGGCAGTGGTGTTCGGGCAGTGTAGGGGGTCTTGCTGGGGGTGATGTTTTAGGGTTTAGGGCAGTGCAGTGGTGTTCGGGCAGTGTAGGGGGTCTTGCTGGGGCTGGTGTTTCAAGGTTTAGGGCAGTGCAGTAGTGTTCGTGCAGTGTAGGGGGTCATGCAGGGGGCGGTGTTTCAGGGTTTAGGGCAGTGCAGTAGTGTTCGGGCAGTGTAGGGGGTCGTGCAGGGGGTGGTGTTTCAGGGTTTAGGGCAGTGCAATGGTGTTCGGGCAGTGTAGGGGGTCATGCTGGGGGTGGTGTTTCAGGGTTTAGGGCAGTGCAGTAGTGTTCAGGCAGTGTAGGGGGTCGTGCAGGGGATGGTGTTTCAGGGTTTAGGGCAGTGCAATGGTGTTCGGGCAGTGTAGGGGGTCGTGCTGGGGGTGGTGTTTCAGGGTTTAGGGCAGTGCAGTGGTGTTCGGGCAGTGTAGTGGGTCATGCAGGGGGTGGTGTTTCAGGGTTTAGGGCAGTGCAGTGGTGTTTGGGCAATGTAGGGGGTCGTGCTGGGGCTGGTGTTTCAGGGTTTAGGGCACTGCAGTGGTGTTCGGGCAGTGTAGGGGGTCTTGCTGGGGGTGGTGTTTCAGGGTTTAGGTCAGTGGTGTTCGGGCAGTGTAGGGGTCTTGCTGGGGGTGATGTTTCAGGGTTTAGGGCAGTGCAGTGGTGTTCGGGCAGTGTAGGGGGTCTTGCTGGGGGTAGTGTTTCAGGGTATAGGGCAGTGCAGGGGTGTTCGTGCAGTGTAGGGGGTCGTGCTGGGGATGGTGTTTCAGGGTTTAGGCCAGAGCAGTAGTGTTCGGGAAGAGTAGGGGGTCGTGCAGGGGGAATGATGTTTCAGGGTTTAGGGCAGTGCAGTGGTGTTCGGGCAGTGTAGTGGGTCATGCAGGGGTGGTGTTTCAGGGTTTAGGGCAGTGCAGTGGTGTTCGGGCAATGTAGGGGGTCGTGCTGGGGCTGGTGTTTCAGGGTTTAGGGCAGTGCAGTGGTGTTCGGGCAGTGTAGGGGGTCTTGCTGGGGGTGGTGTTTCAGGGTTTAGGGCAGTGGTGTTCGGGCAGTGTAGGGGGTCTTGCTGGGGGTGATGTTTCAGGGTTTAGGGCAGTGCAGTGGTGTTCGGGCAGTGTAGGGTGTCGTGCTGGGGGTGGTGTTTCAGGGTTTAGGGCAGTGCAGTGGTGTTCGGGCAGTGTAGGGGGTCGTGCACGGGGTGGTGTTTCAGGGTTTAGGGCAGTGCAGTGGTGTTCGAGCAGTGTAGGGGGTTGTGCTGGGGCTGGTGTTTCAGGGTTTAGGGCAGTGCAATGGTGTTCTGGCAGTGTAGGGGGTCGTGCTGGGGCTAGTGTTTCACGGTTTAGGGCAGTGCAGTGGTGTTCGGGCAGTGTAGGGGGTCATGCTGGGGCTGGTGTTTCAGGGTTTAGGGCAGTGGTGTTCGTGCAGTGTAGGTGGTCGTGCTGGGGCTGGTGTTTCAGGGTTTAGGGCAGTGCAGTGGTGTTCGGGCAGTGTAGGGGGTCTTGCTGGGGGTGATGTTTCAGGGTTTAGGGCAGTGCAGTGGTGTTCGGGCAGTGTAGGGTGTCGTGCTGGGGGTGGTGTTTCAGGGTTTAGGGCAGTGCAGTGGTGTTCGGGCAGTGTAGGGGGTCGTGCACGGGGTGGTGTTTCAGGGTTTAGGGCAGTGCAGTGGTGTTCGGGCAGTGTAGGGGGTTGTGCTGGGGCTGGTGTTTCAGGGTTTAGGGCAGTGCAATGGTGTTCTGGCAGTGTAGGGGGTCGTGCTGGGGCTAGTGTTTCACGGTTTAGGGCAGTGCAGTGGTGTTCGGGCAGTGTAGGGGTCATGCTGGGGCTGGTGTTTCAGGGTTTAGGGCAGTGGTGGTGTTCGTGCAGTGTAGGTGGTCATGCTGGGGCTGGTGTTTCAGGGTTTAGGGCAGTGCAGTGGTGTTCGGGCAGTGTAGGGGTCATGCTGGGGCTGGTGTTTCAGGGTTTAGGGCAGTGCAGTGGTGCTCAGGCAGTGTAGGGGGTCGCGCTGTGGGTGGTGTTTATGGGTTTAGGGTAGTGCAGTGGTGTTCGGGCAGTGTAGGGGGTCGTGCTGGGGCTGGTGTTTTAGGGTTTAGGGCAGTGCAGTGGTGTTCGGGCAGTGTAGGGGGTCGTGCTGGGGCTTGTGTTTCAGGGTTTAGGGCAGAGCAGTGGTGTTCGGGCAGTGTAGGGGGTCGTGCTGGGGGTGGTGTTTCAGGGTTTAGGGCAGTGCAGTGGTGTTCGGGCAGTGTAGGGGGTCATGCTGGGGGTGGTGTTTCAGGGTTTAGGGCAGTGGTGTTCGGGCAGTGTAGGGGTCTTGCTGGGGGTGATGTTTCAGGGTTTAGGGCAGTGGAGTGGTGTTTGGGCAGTGTAGGGGGTCTTGCTGGGGATAGTGTTTCAGGGTTTAGGGCAGTGCAGTGGTGTTTGGGCAGTGTAGGGGGCCGTGCTGGGGGTGGTGTTTCAGGGTTTAGGGCAGTGCAGTGGTGTTCGGGCAGTGTAGGGGGTCGTGAAGGGGTGGTGTTTCAGGGTTTAGGGCAGTGCAGTGGTGTTCGGCAGTGTAGGGGGTTGTGCTGGGGGTGGTGTTTCAGGGTTTAGGGCAGTGCAGTGGTGTTCGAACAGTGTAGGGGGTCGTGCAGGGGCTGGTGTTTCAAGGTTTAGGGCAGTGCAGTGGTGTTCGGGCAGTGTAGGGGGTCGTTCTGGGGGTAGTGTTTTAGGGTTTAGGGTAGTGCAGTGGTGCTTGTGTAGTGTAGGGGGTCGTGCTGGGGGTAGTGTTGTAGGGTTTAGGGTAGTGCAGTGGTGTTCGGGCAGTGTAGGGGGTCTTGCTGGGGGTGGTGTTTTAGGGTTTAGGGCAGTGGTGTTCGGGCAGTGTAGGGGGTCTTGCTGGGGGTGATGTTTCAGGGTTTAGGGCAGTGCAGTGGTGTTCGGTCAGTGTAGGGGGTCTTGCTGGGGGTAGTGTTTCAGGGTTTAGGGCAGTGCAGGGGTGTTCGTGCAGTGTAGGGGGTCGTGCTGGGGATGGTGTTTCAGGGTTTAGGGCAGTGCAGTAGTGTTCGGGCAGTGTAGGGGGTCGTGCAGGGGGAATGGTGTTTCAGGGTTTAGGGCAGTGCAGTGGTGTTCGGGCAGTGTAGGGTGTCGTGCTGGGGGTGGTGTTTCAGGGTTTAGGGCAGTGCAGTGGTGTTCGGGCAGTGTAGGGGTTCATGCACGGGGTGGTGTTTCAGGGTTTAGGGCAGTGCAGTAGTGTTCGGGCAGTGTAGGGGGTTGTGCTGGGGCTGGTGTTTCAGGGTTTAGGGCAGTGCAATGGTGTTCTGGCAGTGTAGGGGGTCGTGCTGGGGCTAGTGTTTCACGGTTTAGGGCAGTGCAGTGGTGTTCGGGCAGTGTAGGTGGTCATGCTGGGGCTGGTGTTTCAGGGTTTAGGGCAGTGCAGTGGTGTTCGGTCAGTGTAGGGGGTCATGCTGGGGCTGGTGTTTCAGGGTTTAGGGCAGTGCAGTGGTGCTCAGGCAGTGTAGGGGGTCGTGCTGGGGGTGGTGTTTCTGGGTTTAGGGTAGTGCAGTGGTGTTCGGGCAGTGTAGGGGGTCGTGCTGGGGCTGGTGTTTCAGGGTTTAGGGCAGTGCAGTGGTGTTCGGGCAGTATAGGGGGTCGTGCTGGGGCTGGTGTTTCAGGGTTTTGGGCAGAGCAGTGGTGTTCGTGCAGTGTAGGGGGTCGTGCTGGGGGTGGTGTTTCAGGGTTTAGGGCAGTGCAGTGGTGTCCGGGCAGTGTAGGGGGTCGTGCTGGGGGTGGTGTTTCAGGGTTTAGGGCAGTGGTGTTCGGGCAGTTAGGGGGTCTTGCTGGGGGTGATGTTTCAGGGTTTAGGGCAGTGGAATGGTGTTTGGGCAGTGTAGGGGGTTCTTGCTGGGGATAGTGTTTCAGGGTTTAGGGCAGTGCAGTGGTGTTTGGGCAGTGTAGGGGGCCGTGCTGGGGGTGGTGTTTCAGGGTTTAGGGCAGTGCAGTGGTGTTCGGGCAGTGTAGGGGGTCGTGCTGGGGGTGGTGTTTCAGGGTTTAGGGCAGTGCAGTGGTGTTCGAACAGTGTAGGGGGTCGTGCAGGGGCTGGTGTTTCAAGGTTTAGGGCAGTGCAGTGGTGTTCGGGCAGTGTAGGGGGTCGTTCTGGGGGTAGTGTTTTAGGGTTTAGGGTAGTGCAGTGGTGCTTGTGTAGTGTAGGGGGTCGTGCTGGGGGTAGTGTTTTAGGGTTTAGGGTAGTGCAGTGGTGTTTGTGTAGTGTAGGGGGTCATGTTTTAGGGTAGTGCAGTGGTGTTCGGGCAGTGTAGGGGGTCTTGCTGGGGCTGGTGTTTCAGGGTTTAGGGCAGTGCAGTGGTGTTCGGGCAGTGTAGGGGGTCTTGCTGGGGCTGGTGTTTCAGGGTTTAGGGTAGTGCAGTGGTGTTCGGGCAGTGTAGGGGGTCGTGCTGGGGCTGGTGTTTGAGGGTTTAGGGCAGTGCAGTGGTGTTCGGGCAGTGTAGGGGGTCGTGCTGGGGCTGGTGTTTCAGGGTTTAGGGCAGTGCAGTGGTGTTCGGGCAGTGTAGGGGGTCGTGCTGGGGGGGTGTTTCAGGGTTTAGGGCAGTGCAGTGGTGTTCGGGCAGTGTAGGGGGTCGTGCTTTGGCTGGTGTTTCAGGGTTTTGGGCAGAGCAGTGGTGTTCGGGCAGTGTAGGGGGTCGTGCTGGGGGTGCTGTTTTAGGGTTTAGGGCACTGCAGTGTTGTTCGGGCAGTGTAGGGGGTCTTGCTGGGGGTGGTGTTTCAGGGTTTAGGGCAGTGGTGTTCGGGCAGTGTAGGGGGTCTTGCTGGGGGTGATGTTTTAGGGTTTAGGGCAGTGCAGTGGTGTTCGGGCAGTGTAGGGGGTCTTGCTGGGGCTGGTGTTTCAAGGTTTAGGGCAGTGCAGTAGTGTTCGTGCAGTGTAGGGGTCATGCTGGGGGCGGTGTTTCAGGGTTTAGGGCAGTGCAGTAGTGTTCGGGCAGTGTAGGGGTCGTGCAGGGGGTGGTGTTTCAGGGTTTAGGGCAGTGCAATGGTGTTCGGGCAGTGTAGGGGGTCGTGCTGGGGGTGGTGTTTCAGGGTTTAGGGCAGTGCAGTAGTGTTCGGGCAGTGTAGGGGGTCGTGCAGGGGTGGTGTTTCAGGGTTTAGGGCAGTGCAATGGTGTTCGGGCAGTGTAGGGGGTCGTGCTGGGGGTGGTGTTTCAGGGTTTAGGGCAGTGCAGTGGTGTTCGGGCAGTGTAGTGGGTCATGCAGGGGGTGGTGTTTCAGGGTTTAGGGCAGTGCAGTGGTGTTTGGGCAATGTAGGGGGTCGTGCTGGGGCTGGTGTTTCAGGGTTTAGGGCAGTGCAGTGGTGTTCGGGCAGTGTAGGGGGTCTTGCTGGGGGTGGTGTTTCAGGGTTTAGGGCAGTGGTGTTCGGGCAGTGTAGGGGGTCTTGCTGGGGGTGATGTTTCAGGGTTTAGGGCAGTGCAGTGGTGTTCGGGCAGTGTAGGGGGTCTTGCTGGGGGTAGTGTTTCAGGGTTTAGGGCAGTGCAGGGGTGTTCGTGCAGTGTAGGGGGTTGTGCTGGGGATGGTGTTTCAGGGTTTAGGCCAGTGCAGTAGTGTTCGGGCAGAGTAGGGGGTCGTGCAGGGGGAATGGTGTTTCAGGGTTTAGGGCAGTGCAGTGGTGTTCGGGCAGTGTAGTGGGTCATGCAGGGGCTGGTGTTTCAGGGTTTAGGGCAGTGCAGTGGTGTTCGGGCAGTGTAGGGGGTCTTGCTGGGGGTGGTGTTTCAGGGTTTAGGGCAGTGGTGTTCGGGCAGTGTAGGGGTCTTGCTGGGGTGATGTTTCAGGGTTTAGGGCAGTGCAGTGGTGTTCGGGCAGTGTAGGGTGTCGTGCTGGGGGTGGTGTTTCAGGGTTTAGGGCAGTGCAGTGGTGTTGGGGCAGTGTAGGGGTCGTGCTGGGGGTGGTGTTTCAGGGTTTAGGGCAGTGCAGTGGTGTTCGGGCAGTGTAGGGTGTCATGCTGGGGGTGGTGTTTCAGGGTTTTGGGCAGTGCAGTGGTTTTCGGGCAGTGTAGGTGGTCTTGCTGGGGCTGGTGTTTCCGGGTTTAGTGCAGTGGTGTTCGGGCAGTGTAGGGGGTCTTGCTGGGGGTGGTGTTTCAGGGTTTAGGGCAGTGCAATGGTGTTCGCGCAGTGTAGGGGGTCATGCTGGGGGTAGAGTTTTAGGGTTTAGGGCAGTGCAGTGGTGTTCGGGCAGTGTAGGGGGTCATGCAGGGGGTGGTGTTTCAGGGTTTAGGGCAGTGCAGTGGTGTTCGGGCAGTGTAGGGGTCGTGCTGGGGGTGGTGTTTCAGGGTTTAGGGCAGTGCAGTGGTGTTCGGGCAGTGTAGGGTGTCGTGCTGGGGGTGGTGTTTCAGGGTTTTGGGCAGTGCAGTGGTGTTCGGGCAGTGTAGGTGGTCTTGCTGGGGCTGGTGTTTCCGGGTTTAGTGCAGTGGTGTTCGGGCAGTGTAGGGGGTCTTGCTGGGGGTGGTGTTTCAGGGTTTAGGGCAGTGCAATGGTGTTCGCGCAGTGTAGGGGGTCTTGCTGGGGCTGATGTTTCAGCGTTTAGGGCAGCGCAGTGGTGTTCGGGCAGTGTAGGGGTCTTGCTGGGGGTGGTGTTTCAGGGTTTAGGGCAGTGCAGTGGGGTTCGGGCAGTGTAGGGGGTCTTGCTGGGGCTGGTGTTTCAGGGTTTAGGGCAGTGCAGTGGTGTTCGGGCAGTGTAGGGGGTCTTGCTGGGGCTGGTGTTTCAGGGTTTAGGGTAGTGCAGTGGTGTTCGGGCAGTGTAGGGGTCGTGCTGGGGCTGGTGTTTGAGGGTTTAGGGCAGTGCAGTGGTGTTCGGGCAGTGTAGGGGGTCGTGCTGGGGCTGGTGTTTCAGGGTTTAGGGCAGTGCAGTGGTTTTCGGGCAGTGTAGGTGGTCGTGCTGGGGGTGGTGTTTCAGGGTTTAGGGCAGTGCAGTGGTGTTCGGGCAGTGTAGGGGGTCGTGCTGGGGGTGGTGTTTCAGGGTTTAGGGCAGTGCAGTGGTGTTCGGGCAGTGTAGGGGGTCGTGCTTTGGCTGGTGTTTCAGGGTTTTGGGCAGAGCAGTGGTGTTCGGGCAGTGTAGGGGGTCATGCTGGGGGTGCTGTTTTAGGGTTTAGGGCACTGCAGTGTTGTTCGGGCAGTGTAGGGGGTCTTGCTGGGGGTGGTGTTTCAGGGTTTAGGGCAGTGGTGTTCGGGCAGTGTAGGGGGTCTTGCTGGGGGTGATGTTTTAGGGTTTAGGGCAGTGCAGTGGTGTTCGGGCAGTGTAGGGGGTCTTGCTGGGGCTGGTGTTTCAAGGTTTAGGGCAGTGCAGTAGTGTTCGTGCAGTGTAGGGGGTCATGCAGGGGGCGGTGTTTCAGGGTTTAGGGCAGTGCAGTAGTGTTCGGGCAGTGTAGGGGGTCGTGCAGGGGGTGGTGTTTCAGGGTTTAGGGCAGTGCAATGGTGTTCGGGCAGTGTAGGGGGTCATGCTGGGGGTGGTGTTTCAGGGTTTAGGGCAGTGCAGTAGTGTTCAGGCAGTGTAGGGGTCGTGCAGGGGATGGTGTTTCAGGGTTTAGGGCAGTGCAATGGTGTTCGGGCAGTGTAGGGGGTCGTGCTGGGGGTGGTGTTTCAGGGTTTAGGGCAGTGCAGTGGTGTTCGGGCAGTGTAGTGGGTCATGCAGGGGTGGTGTTTCAGGGTTTAGGGCAGTGCAGTGGTGTTTGGGCAATGTAGGGGGTCGTGCTGGGGCTGGTGTTTCAGGGTTTAGGGCACTGCAGTGGTGTTCGGGCAGTGTAGGGGGTCTTGCTGGGGGTGGTGTTTCAGGGTTTAGGGTCAGTGGTGTTCGGGCAGTGTAGGGGGTCTTGCTGGGGGTGATGTTTCAGGGTTTAGGGCAGTGCAGTGGTGTTCGGGCAGTGTAGGGGGTCTTGCTGGGGGTAGTGTTTCAGGGTATAGGGCAGTGCAGGGGTGTTCGTGCAGTGTAGGGGGTCGTGCTGGGGATGGTGTTTCAGGGTTTAGGCCAGAGCAGTAGTGTTCGGGAAGAGTAGGGGGTCGTGCAGGGGAATGATGTTTCAGGGTTTAGGGCAGTGCAGTGGTGTTCGGGCAGTGTAGTGGGTCATGCAGGGGGTGGTGTTTCAGGGTTTAGGGCAGTGCAGTGGTGTTCGGGCAATGTAGGGGGTCGTGCTGGGGCTGGTGTTTCACGGTTTAGGGCAGTGCAGTGGTGTTCGGGCAGTGTAGGGGTCTTGCTGGGGGTGGTGTTTCAGGGTTTAGGGCAGTGGTGTTCGGGCAGTGTAGGGGGTCTTGCTGGGGGTGATGTTTCAGGGTTTAGGGCAGTGCAGTGGTGTTCGGGCAGTGTAGGGTGTCGTGCTGGGGGTGGTGTTTCAGGGTTTAGGGCAGTGCAGTGGTGTTCGGGCAGTGTAGGGGGTCGTGCACGGGGTGGTGTTTCAGGGTTTAGGGCAGTGCAGTGGTGTTCGAGCAGTGTAGGGGGTTGTGCTGGGGCTGGTGTTTCAGGGTTTAGGGCAGTGCAATGGTGTTCTGGCAGTGTAGGGGGTCGTGCTGGGGCTAGTGTTTCACGGTTTAGGGCAGTGCAGTGGTGTTCGGGCAGTGTAGGGGGTCATGCTGGGGCTGGTGTTTCAGGGTTTAGGGCAGTGGTGTTCGTGCAGTGTAGGTGGTCGTGCTGGGGCTGGTGTTTCAGGGTTTAGGGCAGTGCAGTGGTGTTCGGGCAGTGTAGGGGTCTTGCTGGGGGTGATGTTTCAGGGTTTAGGGCAGTGCAGTGGTGTTCGGGCAGTGTAGGGTGTCGTGCTGGGGGTGGTGTTTCAGGGTTTAGGGCAGTGCAGTGGTGTTCGGGCAGTGTAGGGGGTCGTGCACGGGGTGGTGTTTCAGGGTTTAGGGCAGTGCAGTGGTGTTCGGGCAGTGTAGGGGTTGTGCTGGGGCTGGTGTTTCAGGGTTTAGGGCAGTGCAATGGTGTTCTGGCAGTGTAGGGGGTCGTGCTGGGGCTAGTGTTTCACGGTTTAGGGCAGTGCAGTGGTGTTCGGGCAGTGTAGGGGGTCATGCTGGGGCTGGTGTTTCAGGGTTTAGGGCAGTGGTGTTTCGTGCAGTGTAGGTGGTCATGCTGGGGCTGGTGTTTCAGGGTTTAGGGCAGTGCAGTGGTGTTCGGGCAGTGTAGGGGGTCATGCTGGGGCTGGTGTTTCAGGGTTTAGGGCAGTGCAGTGGTGCTCAGGCAGTGTAGGGGGTCGCGCTGTGGGTGGTGTTTATGGGTTTAGGGTAGTGCAGTGGTGTTCGGGCAGTGTAGGGGGTCGTGCTGGGGCTGGTGTTTCAGGGTTTAGGGCAGTGCAGTGGTGTTCGGGCAGTGTAGGGGGTCGTGCTGGGGCTTGTGTTTCAGGGTTTTGGGCAGAGCAGTGGTGTTCGGGCAGTGTAGGGGGTCGTGCTGGGGGTGGTGTTTCAGGGTTTAGGGCAGTGCAGTGGTGTTCGGGCAGTGTAGGGGGTCATGCTGGGGGTGGTGTTTCAGGGTTTAGGGCAGTGGTGTTCGGGCAGTGTAGGGGTCTTGCTGGGGGTGATGTTTCAGGGTTTAGGGCAGTGGAGTGGTGTTTGGGCAGTGTAGGGGGTCTTGCTGGGGATAGTGTTTCAGGGTTTAGGGCAGTGCAGTGGTGTTTGGGCAGTGTAGGGGGCCGTGCTGGGGGTGGTGTTTCAGGGTTTAGGGCAGTGCAGTGGTGTTCGGGCAGTGTAGGGGGTCGTGAAGGGGGTGGTGTTTCAGGGTTTAGGGCAGTGCAGTGGTGTTCGGCAGTGTAGGGGGTTGTGCTGGGGGTGGTGTTTCAGGGTTTAGGGCAGTGCAGTGGTGTTCGAACAGTGTAGGGGGTCGTGCAGGGGCTGGTGTTTCAAGGTTTAGGGCAGTGCAGTGGTGTTCGGGCAGTGTAGGGGGTCGTTCTGGGGGTAGTGTTTTAGGGTTTAGGGTAGTGCAGTGGTGCTTGTGTAGTGTAGGGGGTCGTGCTGGGGGTAGTGTTGTAGGGTTTAGGGTAGTGCAGTGGTGTTCGGGCAGTGTAGGGGGTCTTGCTGGGGGTGGTGTTTTAGGGTTTAGGGCAGTGGTGTTCGGGCAGTGTAGGGGGTCTTGCTGGGGGTGATGTTTCAGGGTTTAGGGCAGTGCAGTGGTGTTCGGTCAGTGTAGGGGGTCTTGCTGGGGGTAGTGTTTCAGGGTTTAGGGCAGTGCAGGGGTGTTCGTGCAGTGTAGGGGGTCGTGCTGGGGATGGTGTTTCAGGGTTTAGGGCAGTGCAGTAGTGTTCGGGCAGTGTAGGGGGTCGTGCAGGGGGAATGGTGTTTCAGGGTTTAGGGCAGTGCAGTGGTGTTCGGGCAGTGTAGGGTGTCGTGCTGGGGGTGGTGTTTCAGGGTTTAGGGCAGTGCAGTGGTGTTCGGGCAGTGTAGGGGTTCATGCACGGGGTGGTGTTTCAGGGTTTAGGGCAGTGCAGTAGTGTTCGGGCAGTGTAGGGGGTTGTGCTGGGGCTGGTGTTTCAGGGTTTAGGGCAGTGCAATGGTGTTCTGGCAGTGTAGGGGGTCGTGCTGGGGCTAGTGTTTCACGGTTTAGGGCAGTGCAGTGGTGTTCGGGCAGTGTAGGTGGTCATGCTGGGGCTGGTGTTTCAGGGTTTAGGGCAGTGCAGTGGTGTTCGGTCAGTGTAGGGGGTCATGCTGGGGCTGGTGTTTCAGGGTTTAGGGCAGTGCAGTGGTGCTCAGGCAGTGTAGGGGGTCGTGCTGGGGGTGGTGTTTCTGGGTTTAGGGTAGTGCAGTGGTGTTCGGGCAGTGTAGGGGGTCGTGCTGGGGCTGGTGTTTCAGGGTTTAGGGCAGTGCAGTGGTGTTCGGGCAGTATAGGGGGTCGTGCTGGGGCTGGTGTTTCAGGGTTTTGGGCAGAGCAGTGGTGTTCGTGCAGTGTAGGGGGTCGTGCTGGGGGTGGTGTTTCAGGGTTTAGGGCAGTGCAGTGGTGTCCGGGCAGTGTAGGGGGTCGTGCTGGGGGTGGTGTTTCAGGGTTTAGGGCAGTGGTGTTCGGGCAGTTAGGGGGTCTTGCTGGGGGTGATGTTTCAGGGTTTAGGGCAGTGGAATGGTGTTTGGGCAGTGTAGGGGTTCTTGCTGGGGATAGTGTTTCAGGGTTTAGGGCAGTGCAGTGGTGTTTGGGCAGTGTAGGGGGCCGTGCTGGGGGTGGTGTTTCAGGGTTTAGGGCAGTGCAGTGGTGTTCGGGCAGTGTAGGGGTCGTGCTGGGGGTGGTGTTTCAGGGTTTAGGGCAGTGCAGTGGTGTTCGAACAGTGTAGGGGGTCGTGCAGGGGCTGGTGTTTCAAGGTTTAGGGCAGTGCAGTGGTGTTCGGGCAGTGTAGGGGGTCGTTCTGGGGGTAGTGTTTTAGGGTTTAGGGTAGTGCAGTGGTGCTTGTGTAGTGTAGGGGGTCGTGCTGGGGGTAGTGTTTTAGGGTTTAGGGTAGTGCAGTGGTGTTTGTGTAGTGTAGGGGGTCATGTTTTAGGGTAGTGCAGTGGTGTTTGGGTAGTGTAGGGGGTCGTGCTGGGGGTATTGTTTTAGGATTTAGGTTAGTGCAGTGGTGTTTGGGTAGTGTAGGGGATCGTGCTGGGGTAGTGTTTTAGGGTTTAGGGTAGTGCAGTGGTGTTTGTGTAGTGTAGGGGGTCATGCTGGGGGTAGTGTTTTAGGGTTTAGGATAGTGCAGTGGTGCTTGTGTAGTGTAGGGAGTCGTGCTGGGGTAGTGTTTTAGGGTTTAGAGTAGTGCAGTAGTGTTTTTGTAGTGTAGGGGTCATGTTTTAAGATGCAACGCTCCAATACCTGACCAGACTGCACTACATAAAACTGCACAAAAACTAAAAATAAAAAGTGTTTTGCACACTTTTGTCATTGGGCTATATGTGGGCTACATCTGGGTAATATTTGTGCTACATTTGGGCTCTTTTTTTCTCTGGTGGCCATCTTGGAAGACTTCTTTGTTATGAAGTTTCCTAATTTCCTCATTTACTGCAGTCTCCTTAGTAGGAAATGCTTTCAGTTTTTACTTTGATTCCATCAAGAAGGCATTCAGATGTGTCTCACATTTGCCATAAATTCAGAATGTTAGCACTCTAGTTGCTCATTAGATCACTGTACTAAAGCTACTGCTCACCAGGGAGTTAACTGGAAGTCTGCTGCTGGTATTGAAAGTGATTGTTTCAGTCTGCATGTCAGAATTTTCTAATGAAATAGAAGAGGATTTGAGATCTCACTTAAAACATGCCCTCATTTTTCTTTCTGCAGCACTAACCATAATTTCTATTTAAAAAAGAACCCCTCATTTTGTTCCTTTTTAAATTAAATGTTTTAAGTATTAACGGTTTATTCCAATCAAGATGGCTTCCGGTGTGCAATACGTTTGTCATAAGTAAGGCTGTTAGCGCTCTAGTTGTTCTTTAGAACACTCTGGGAAGCTGCAGTAGAACACAAAGGCATCAACTGGCAGGCTGCTCCTGTTGAAATATAACAGGAAGATATTTGAGATCACACTTGAAACATGTCCTAATTTTTCTTTCTACAGCACTACCCATAATTTTTATGACAAAATTAACCCCATCATTTTGTTCCTTTTTAAATTAAATGTTTTAAGTGTTACCAGTTTATTCCAATCAAGATGGCTTCAGGTGTGCCATACTTTTGTCATAAGTAAGGCTGTTAGCACTCTAGTTGTTCTTTAGAACACTCTGGGAAGCTGCAGTAGAACACAAAGGCATCAACTGACAGGCTGCTCCTGTTGAAATATAACATGAAGATATTTGAGATCTCACTTGAAACATGTCCTAATTTTTCTTTCTATAGCACTAACCATAATTTCTATGACAAAATGAACCCCATCATTTTGTTCCTTTTTAAATTAAATGTTTTAAGTGTTACCAGTTTATTCCAATCAAGATGGCTTCAGGTGTGCCATACTTTTGTCATAAGTAAGGCTGTTAGCACTCTAGTTGTTCTTTAGAACACTCTGGGAAGCTGCAGTAGAACACAAAGGAATCAACTGACAGTCTCTGCCCTTGTTGGATGTACATGTTTTACTGAGAATGTCAGACTTCATTCTCACTTGACTGAGAAAGATAATGTGAATTTACAGAAAATATGCTCTCATTTTAGCTTCTGGAGCACCTTCCAAAACTGTATGGGACAAGCATGTGAAAATAGTTTTCTCTCAAACATGATTCTTGATATCCCAGCAGAAGGTTTTTCACAGGGTAAAATCACCTTAGAACACACCACAATTCCTGAAATTAGTATGCTACCATCAACAAATGAATTCTAATGTAACTAAAGTCTGTTATCACCCTTTATAGTTCTCCTTTTGGTAACCCTCAAAATCTTTGATTCACTACAAGGCATTTCAATGGGGTACTATCATGTATATTGGTCTCAAGATGGCTGCCAGCAATTCCAGGATGAAGTGCTGACAGCCAATCAGATCTCACGATGATATGTGTGGTTAGGCTCCGCCCAGATATATATGTGTTTTTACTTTTGATTTTCTCAGCAACTACAGAACGGATTTACACCATTTAACAAAAAGGGTTCTTTCTGAACCAAGAACTACCTCTTTGCCAAATTTGGTGTAATTCCGTTCAGCAGTTCGGGCTGTAGCCTTGCATAAAGTTTCCTATGGGAAATTGATTTTTGACTCTTATTTTTTAATTTCTCCGCAACTACTGAACGGATTTACACCATTTAACAAAAGGGTTCTTTCTGAAGCAAGAACTACCTCTTTGCCAAATTTGGTGTAATTCCGTTCAGCAGTTCGGGCTGTAGCCGTGTCTAAAGTTTCCTATGGGAAAATGAATGGGGAAAACACGTTTTGGGACCCCCTTTTTTCTTGGCCCCGCTTGATGAATCACCCCGAGACTTTCAGGGTAGGAGCGGACCGGAGCGGGCCATAAAGTTTGAAAATTTCGCGAAGATTCGTCAACCGGCAAGAGAGTTATTTCAAATAGAATGTCGCGGATTTCCTATGGAAAATAGGTCCTAACTATAACTATCTACTGGCGACCGCCAGTAGATAATATATATATATATATATGTCTCCAGTGATGTTCCTCTTCCTGAACATCCAATCCGGCGGCACCTCCAAACAGACAACAGACCACCATTCAGGTCAGTTTTTAGAATTTGTATTTTTTTGTCTTGGCATAAACACATGGCATTCCAAGGTCCTATTTCAGTTATAAATCAAGACCGACGCGTTTCGGCATACTGCCTTCTACTGGGTCAACGTGGGTGTCGACATTGTGCTATTTATATGTCCTTTTTTCATGTTCTTGACCCCAAGTGACCACTAGAGCAATACATCTTGTTTATCCCGATTTCCTTTGGCCAGAATTCTCCGCCATTAATAATTCACCTTTATACGTTAGTAAGTAATACAAATACATTTAAGCATACATAACACATTTCTTTCTTTTCTTCTTTTCTCATTTTTATGCAACTAATTTTCATTTCATTAGTCAATGTGTCTGCTTTTTTATATTTACTTTTTATTACTTGCTTTTTTTTACGTAACCTGTTGAGACATCTCAAATCAAAATATGTCTGCTATTCTAATTGTATTTCAAAAATCATAGGACAGTATTCAGGGAACAGTTAAGTTATAGATCAATTATTGTACGGGCAATCTAGTCATATTCCTAAATATACTAGTATTGAGTGAGTCATATTGTTCTACATTTCCACGTCAGTCACGGGACAAAAATACGTAATAATCCAGATATATAAAAATTCAAAAAAATCCATATAATATAATCAATATAAAGACCCTTTTATTTATTATTTCATTTTCTCCCTTGATCCTAAAATATCAATATATTTTATTAATCATTATTCTTAGATCAATTCCGTGATTTAATTAAACCCTTTCACTTCCGGAAGTTTGTTGTAAGCAATATATATGCCGGATCTGATATTTCTCTTAAAAGTCCCTGATATTATTAAAGTGACGTGTGCATGATCTAAGGAGATTATTTTTCCCTCCCCTCACTAATAATTATTAAGAATAAAGTGCCATATGCTACTGTTCAAAGTGACGTGTCCATGAATTATTTAGTTCTCACTCTAAAAAGTTCTTGAATAAAGTGCCAAATGCTGTCAATTAATATGTCACCATTAATGACTATGATGTTCTTGATCACAATAGTGATAATCTTTCCACTCTCAATTCTTTTCACTTTTGTTAAAACCATTTTAGTGTTATGATAACAAAGTGCAAAGTGCCCAAATAAAGTGCTTGTGCCCTGTGCTGCCTACAATAAGGCTGGTTCTCTGTATCCTAATGGAACATTATCCATAACCAGGCCATAATAACTACTACAAATACAATCTCTCAGAACAATTAAATATTTACATTTTGCATTTAAAAAGTCAATTTGTGGTATTAAATGTGTGCTATTATAAATACTATTTCATTCCTAAAAGGTCTTCAAAGCAATCCAATATTTCATAACCTCAGTGTCCACACGTGTAACAAGGAAGTGTCTTGGTAAATGTAACATCATCATTGCCACATCACAGTTGATATTCGTGCAAGTTCATCCTCATAGGTGCACAAAAAGTTCTGCATCCTTGTTGTGGCCCCACGGTGTTTCTGTTCCCACCAATAGGATCAGCCGGGATTCCTGTTTCTGCAATTCACTCTCCCGATTTCCTCCTCTTGGATGAATTTTAATATGTTTAATGCCCCAATAAGAGAAATTTGACAAAGATCGGTTATGTACTTGATCAAAGTGGCAAGCCATCGGGTAGGATTTGTCTCCGTTTTTGATCGCTCTTATGTGTTGTAAGATTCTAAGTCTCAACTTATTTTTAGTGCTGCCTATATACAGCTTGTTGCAGCCACATTTAAATACATAAATGGCATATTCCGTATTGCATGTTATCCTTTCTCTGATTGGTATATTTCGACCATCCATTGAGCGGAAACTCCTGCTGTTCACTCCATACTCACAGGCTTTACATGAAGTACATTTTACAAAGCCTTCCTGATTTTATGATAGCCTTGAGCTCGTTTCTGGTCGATTGTTCATCGCGATGTAATGACTAGCTGTTAAAATATCACCTAATGATCGTACTTTCTTTGATGTGATTTGTGGACCTTTTTCAAAGATTCTAGTTAAATGTTCATCATTTTTCAACACACACCAATGTTTTTTAAGGACTGATGCTACCACCGGTTGAGCCAGATTGTACTCCAAAAAGATCCTCTTGATTTCATTGCTATTTTCTTCCTGGGTCCTTTGAGGATAAAGTGATTCCTTTCTTGACTTCTCTTGGGATCTGCGTTTCGCATCCTCAAGGACATTTTTAGGATATCCTCTTTGTCTGAACATTTTTAACAATCTATTCACTTCTTCATTATACAATTCATCAGTGGAGCAGATTCTCCTCGCTCTCAACATATGGCTGTATGGAATACTCCATTTCAATGGACAAGGATGACTACTATTTGCGTGCATAATAGAGTTGGTTGCCGTTGGTTTTCTATGGATCTTGGTGGTTAATATTTCCCCATTGGCATTCAATTGTATATCCAGGAAGGCACAGTGCTTTTGACTCCATGTATACATAAATTGCAAATTACACTGATTGCTATTTAGTTTGCTCATGAACAGTTTCAAACTTTCCTCACTGCCTTCCCAAAGAATGAATAGGTTGTCAATAAATCTGGTCCACAGGGCCAGCTGTTTCATAAACATCTTGTTTTCTTCAGCCCATGCCACCTCCTTCTCCCACCACCCCATGAAAAGATTTGCGCAGGTGGGGGCGAAGGAGGTGCCCATCGCTGTCCCTTGTCCCTGCAGGTAAAACGTCCCATCGAATGTAAAAACATTATATGTCAGACAGTACTCCAACATCTCTGTTAGCATATGTGAATGCTCCAGCCTTTCCACAGGTTGATCCTTCATAAAGCTCATACACGCCTGTATTCCCATTTCATGCCTGATTGAGGTATACAATGATACAACATCCATTGTTACCATAATGAACTCTTTTTCCATGGGATGTTGTCTAATTTCTTCAGAAAGTCGGTGCTGTCCTTTATGTATGAGGGGAGGTCGATTACATATTCCTGCAAGAACAGGTCCAGAAACCTGGAACTGTTTTCCACCAAGGAGCCAATAGAGCTCACTATTGGCCTCCCAGGTGGATTCACTATACATTTGTGGACTTTTGGTAGTAAGTAAAAAGTTGCCACTCTTGCATTCTCTGTACGGAGGTATTGTAATTCTTCCCAGTCCAGTAGGCCTCTCTCAAACCACCCCTTTAATTTCAGATGGTATTCCATTTCCAATTTGTTCGTAGGGTTTGTTTTCAGGCAGGTGTAATGTTGTGCGATCTTTAACTGTCTTTGTGCCTCTGTTATGTACTTTGCCTGGTCCATGAGCACAATATTCCCCCCTTTGTCAGAGGGCTTGATAATTAGTGCCAGATTATTTCTTAGTTTATTAATGTCCTTCCAATCCCTTGGTGTGAAATTACTTTTGGTGTAGTCAATCTTCCAATCTTTTTGAATGTTATTCAGATCCTCAACTTCAAGCTCATGAAAGAGATCCAAGCGGTTCCCTGGTGGGAGTTGCGGACAGAATTTACTTCCAGATGTCAAACCACTACTTACACGTTCATTTGTGCTAAAACCCATATTACAAAGTCTCTCAATGGACTGATTGGTAGTGAGTTCTCCCTCAGATGGCTTATCTGTTTTGTCTCTCTCATTCAACTCTTGAATATCCAATAAATCTGGAATGTCTGCAATTTTAAATGAGGAATGCGTTTTTGTCTCCGTTGTTTTTCGCAATTTAGTTTTTTGTCTCATTTGATGAAACTTATGCAGTTTTAATTTTCTCACATATTTGTAGATTTTTATTCTTGTATCCACAAAATCTGGACGGGATATTGGGCAAAATGTCAAACCTAAATTAAGCAGGCGTGTTTGGTTGCGGTTCAATGTCACTGATGAGATGTTAATAACCAGGGGTTTTGAGTCTACATCCATTATTTTCCCATCTATTTCCGATTCCGGTTCCTTCCTCTGCCTCTTCCTCTTACC
This sequence comes from Calotriton arnoldi, assembly GCA_963921515.1. Classification (NCBI taxonomy): domain Eukaryota; kingdom Metazoa; phylum Chordata; class Amphibia; order Caudata; family Salamandridae; genus Calotriton; species Calotriton arnoldi. The sequence goes on along the minus strand of CAWUFW010021352.1, from coordinate 79,954 downwards.
CCTTCTTGTTCTCTGTCTTCCTTTGGTAGTCCCTGCTGTGCACGGCCTCTGCCTCCTTGTCTCGTTGTCATCCTGAGTAAACTTAACTCCTTGTGAAAATCCAGTTTCTCTCTTGGCGCTTCATCAGCACTAGATCCTGCGTCCGAGCTCACTTCGCTTTCACTTTGTACTGCACGAGTCATGGTGGTGGATCTCTCTTTTGCTCTTAAACTGTCAATTTTTTTTGCAAATGTGTATACTCGGCCATACTGATAATCCAGCCTGTCCCTAGTGAATTTTCCAGCTTTACGTTCCATTATTTCCTCATCATATTTTTGTAGTGATTTTTCCATTTTGCTTAGTAGATCTTTTAAAGTGCCGTCCTCCTTATGTTTTTCCAATTCCTTATTAATTACCTCTATCTTTTCTGACTGCAATTTCATTTTCCTTCTTGCGTGTTCTATGAGTGTTTTCATTAGTCTCACTGAGCATTCCTCTGTGTTCCCACACCATTCAGTGATCAAGTCATCATCCATGTCCTCATAAGTTGGCAATAACATTATCCTCAAGCCCCTTGGTATTCTTTTGCATTCCAGATATTTAGTGAGAGACGCCATTTCCCACCACTGTTTAGCTTCAGCACGTCGTGCGCGCTCCAGATCTCTCACAAGTTGGACTGATGTTCTATTTTTTCAATTTTCGACATTTTCTGCTCCCCCGGAGCCCATGGTTTCCTGGAAAGTACGTTCTGCAGCCAATTTCCATTTCGCTTGTCTTTCCTCCATCCCTGCCAGGGCTCTGATCTGTCCTTTATTCCTATGTGTTTAATCAATTGCACTCTGTGTGTCACTCGTTAATTGGATTGTCGTTTCCGTTCTGCTCTGAGTCACAAAGAAATACTTTTGCAAATCTTTACAATAATTTCCAGTAATGCACAATCTCAAATAATTGCAACCATTCTTATCAGGGCTTAAATGGAATACGATTCCTACTTTTCATTAGTTGTTTCTTTTATTCCATGCCGTGTTTTGCCATTGCCGATTTGGTGTTCTTTCCCTGTGTTTGTTTGGCTGTTTCAGATAGCACTGCCAAGGGACGGAACTTCCTTTCTTGTCCCGCATGGTATTATGTTCATTTACACAGTTATGCAGCTTACACCCAGTTGCGATCTTTTGTCAAGCGCGCTACAATGTTGCATGGTTTCGCACGCTGGTAGGTTATGACCACCTGAGCTCCCTCCAGTTCCCGTGTTAGTCACTCCCTTACCTTAATGCTGAGCGGCGAATCACTGTATGTTCGGCGCCTCAGTCACTTCTTCCTGCTTCACGTCAATCGGTGGAGGGCTGCAGCATTACCCTTCTCCTTCAAAACGTTCCTCCGGATTGCTGCGCTCCTCACGCTGCAGTGCTCTGCCGTGACGCTCCCGGGGGAAAGAGCGTAAATGATGTCTCCAGTGATGTTCCTCTTCCTGAACATCCGATTCGGTGGCACCTCCAAACAGACAACAGACCACCATTCAGGTCAGTTTTTAGAATTTGTATTTTATTGTCTTGGCATAAACACATGGCATTCCAAGGCCCTATTTCAGTTATAAATCAAGACCGACGCGTTTCGGCATACTGCCTTCTACTGGGTCAATGTGGGTGTCGACATTGTGCTATTTATATGTCCTTTTTTCATGTTCTTGACCCCAAGTGACCACTAGAGCAATACATCTTGTTTATCCTGATTTCTTTTGGCCAGAATTCTCCGCCATTAATAATTCACCTTTTTACGTTAGTAAGTAATACAAATACATTTAAGCACACATAACACATTTCTTTCTTTTCTTCTTTTCTCATTTTTATGCAACTAATTTTCATTTCATTAGTCGTTTCGTTTAAAATCTTTATTCGATCTATTAAAAAAAATAGATCATAAAAGCACAAATTCATCATATCAAGCCATTAAAAAAAAACATAAAACAATTTACAATCATGATTTTGGGTAACCTTTACAGTGATTCAAGTTAGCGTGCCCATCGACTTTCTCTTTCTCATACAAGCCCACAAAAAGATGCTACTGAAAAACAAATATACGGATTAGGTAAAGACTTCAAAAATACAGTGCCACCCTGCATTGTTTAAAGTTTTGATGTCTTAAAATGGGTGAAATTAAAGCTTCTCTTTCTCTGTAGTAAGATTTGCAAAACAATACCAAATGTAAATCAGTTTAGGGTGAGACATTGTCACACTGACACAGGATGAGGTCAGCATGCTTGAACTTCCTCTCTGGGAACCCAAGTATCAGAGGGATAAAGTTAAGACGGAAACGCACCAGAATAAATCTGTGTTGAGCCATAGTAGTACGTGAGAGATACAAATAGTGATGCTCTCCCACAGGTCTAGGGGGAACAAAGGCATAAGCGATAAGCGCCTGTTGGTGACAGATCCTCCCCCTGCGAATAAAAACAGCCCTCTGCATGTATAGATCAATCAGTTTCTGTTTAGAAACGTTCCTACAGGAAGCTGGGTCTTTAAACAGCTCCTCCTGCCCGATGGCTCTTAGCTCAGCTTCCACATAACTGAGCCAACTGATCCCACTGCGACCCTCCAACCTGAGGCAATCACCAATAATGCGTTGGGTTAAATTAACCGTCGTCCTCCGCCAGATGGAGAGCCACAGTAGGATCGGTGCCAGCCTAATGCAATCAGACAAGTAAGGGAGTTCTAATTCAAGGTGTAAGATGAAATTAGATGCTGAAGGTGGTAATGAGACCCTAGACTTAAAAAAGGTGTCTTCCATTCTCTGCAATTGCTCGATATGAGCCATCCCCCAGACTCCAACCCCATAAGTTACCGCCGCCTTTGTTTTGGCTAGATAAATGGTTTTAATCGTGTCCACGGGGCTGGCCCCCAGCTTCTTAATAAAGCCTCTTAACGCCAGTAGGCTTCTTTCCATGCCCAGGGCTCTGGCAGCCACCAATTTTGACCAAGTTTGTTTGCTGTCGAACAGAACGCCCAGGTATGCGAAGGAGTCAACTACTTCAATTTTTTGGGAGGCTATATGAAAATGAGGCACTTTTGCACCTCGGGTAGCTCCAGCTATGATGATAAAAGATTTACCTTCATTAACGCGGAGGTCCAGCGAGGCCATAAAGACAGCATACGCAGTTAAAAGACTCTGAAGAGCTACGCCTGTCCTTGCTAGTAACACTGCATCATCAGCGTAGGCCAATAATGGTAAGGGGGAGTCATCAAATCTGGGGACGTCGAGAGTTGTGCCAGACAGGGCCGCCTCAACCCGTTAGTATAGATGGAAAAGAGAAACGGGGAGAGGACGCAACCCTGCCTAACCCCCTTCTCTATTTTAAACACACATGTGCATTCTCCATTTCGGCCATATCTCACGCAGGCCGTGGCGTTAGCATATAGCTGATAGATGAAATGAATGATTGGAAGATCGATCCCCATTTCCACCATCATGGGCCAGAACTTCTGATGGGACACACAATTGAACGCAGCTGACAAGTCCATAAAGGCCATGTATAGCTTTCGGCCCTTGGCCTTTGTGTACTTGTCTATGCATAGCGAAAGATTAAGACATTGGTCCACCGTCCCCTTTCCCTTCTGGAAGCCATATTGAGCCTGCATTAAGATGTTTCGTTCCAGTGCCCATGTCTCCAGTATGGCTAGTAGTAGCCGGCCCATTAATTTTGCCGTTGTATCCAGAAGGGAGATGGGTCTATAGTTCTTCGGACAGCCCCTATCTCCCTTCTTGAAGATGGGGACTAGAACACTGTGTTTCCAGGAGAGGGGGGTCCCTCTATGGCTATGCTATTAAATACGTTTGTTAAAAGTGGGACCCACATGTCTCCATTTACCTGAAAGAGGTCTTGGCATAAACACATGGCATTCCAAGGCCCTATTTCAGTTATAAATCAAGACTGACGCATTTCGGCATACTGCCTTCTACTGGGTCAACGTGGGTGTCGACATTGTGCTATTTATATGTCCTTTTTTCATGTTCTTGACCCCAAGTGACCACTAGAGCAATACATCTTGTTTATCCTGATTTCTTTTGGCCAGAATTCTCCGCCATTAATAATTCACCTTTTTACGTTAGTAAGTAATACAAATACATTTAAGCAAGAACATAACACATTTCTTTCTTTTCTTCTTTTCTCATTTTTATGCAACTAATTTTCATTTCAATAGTCAATTTGTCTGCTTTTTTTTATATTCACTTTTTATTACTTGCTTTTTTTATACGTAACCTGTTGAGACATCTCAAATCAAAATATGTCTGCTATTCTAATTGTATTTCAAAAATCATAGGACAGTATTCAGGGAACAGTTAAGTTATAGATCAATTATTGTACGGGCAATCTAGTCATATTTCTAATTATACTAGTATTGAGTGAGCCATATTGTTCTACATTTCCACGTCAGTCACGGGACAAAAATACGTAATAATCGAGATATATAAAAATTCTAAAAATCCATATAATATAATCAATATAAAGACCCTTTTATTTATTATTTCATTTTCTCCCTTGATCCTAAAATATCAATATATTTTATTAATCATTATTCTTAGATCAATTCTGTGATTTAATTCAACGCTTTCACTTCCGGAAGTTTGTTCTAAGCAATATATATGCCAGAACTGATATTTCTCTTAAAAGTCCCTGATATTATTAAAGTGACGTGTGCATGATCTAAGGAGATTATTTTTCCCTCCCCTCACTAATAATTATTAAGAATAAAGTGCCATATGCTGCTTTTCAAAGTGACGTGTGCATAAATTATTTAGTTCTCACTCTAAAAAGTTCTTGAATAAAGTGCGAAATGCTGTCAATTAATATGTCACCATTAATGACTGTGATGTTCTTGATCACAATAGTGATAATCTTTCCACTCTCAATTCTTTTCACTTTTGTTAAAACCATTTTAGTGTTATGATAACAAAGTGCCCAAATAAAGTGCTTGTACCCTGTGCTGCCTACAATAAGGATGGTTCTCTGTATCCTAATGGAACATTATCCATAACCAGGCCATAATAAGTACTACAAATACAATCTCTCAGAACAATTACATATTTACATTTTGCATTTAAAAAGTCAATTTGTGGTATCAAATGTGTGCTATTATAAATACTACTTCATTCCTAAAAGGTCTTCAAAGCAATCCAATATTTCATAACCTCAGTGTCCACACGTGTAACAAGGAAGTGTCTTGGTAAATGTAACATCATCATTGCCACATCACAGTTGATATTCGTGCAAGTTCATCCTCATAGGTGCACAAAAAGTTCTGCATCCTTGTTGTGGCCCCACGGTGTTTCTGTTCCCACCAAATTCAAGTTACAACAAATACTTGTCATCATCTATACAACTAACCAATGTGGGTGACTTATGGGGCTTGAATTTATCGCATCCTACTTTCTGCCTAGCCATGAACAAAACTGCAAAATCTCATTAGTTAATTGAGGACAAAAGCATATTTTCGCGGCGATCCCATGCTTGGATGACAATTCAAACCTATGTCACATTGCAACCGGCAACTTATCTACACCTAACCTATCCGGTGTATTTCAAGAAAAAACTATTGGCTATGCGCCTAGGTGATCTGCCGTCTTTGTCAGACAAACCAGCATGGCGATATAAAGGACCAAAAACGTGCAGACTGTGTGATGCTCCAAACGAGGATTTTGTGCATTTGATCACCATATGTCCCAAAATGAATAATGCACGCCGTACACTTTTAAAACGCCTATTTAATGAGAGAGGGATCCGTACGTGCAGAACAGCCATCATGAGAAGTCTGGCCCCTTCAGATCCTCAGCTAAACTGTGAACTTCTGAAGTTTTTACAATTTCACGACAAAGCAGTTCAACAGAATTTTAAGCTGCATCCTATAGCATGAGGAATTTGCCTCGCATTATGAGTACAATACATTTATGTGCTGTTAAAACGGTAGTAGGCTGTTGACATTTGGAGCTGTGGAATTTTATACTGATGTATACGCCATTTTATAGCAAACAGTGAAGAGTATCTATATTAATGATTGAATTCATTTTACAATGTTATGTTTTAAATGAGACAACAAGATTTTCCTGAGTCGTAGCAATATTAATTCATGTTTTTAAATAAGTGATTATTTTAAAAAGGATTTCTTTTAAATGTACATTGTGAAGGTTTTTATTAACTAATAACAATAAACATTTTCATTCATTCATTTCATTTCATTCATTTCATGTTCCCACCAATATATATATATATATAAATGTATGTGTATATATATATATATATATATATATATATATATATATATATATATATATATATATATATATATATATATAAAAAATGCTTTAGGGGTGTGGGAAATTGTTGTTTTTTTTCATTATTTTCAGAAGAGGGCTTCTCTTTTTCCTAATATTCCCTCTTTGCTCCTGTCTTATTTTTAGGTGATTTTAACTTCTACCTGCTTCCTTCACAGGAGGACAAAACACAGTCTGACATACTTGAAGCATATTCCTGTGGCATATAATATACCCCCGTATGTATTCCCAAAAGTTTCTAATCAGGAATCCGAACATGAGATGCAAAAATGGCTTAACTGACATTTTGGGGGAGATACCCAGCCACCCAGACGCATACATATGGAAATCAGAAATGTCCTATTGATAATGCTTTTTTACAGGTATCGTATTTTGAGTTGTGCAAAAACTTTATAGTGATAAAAGTTATGGGAAGCAAGCACCGTGGTACTGCACATAGAAAGCAGAACACGAAAACATGTTCTTCCCTTTCAAATTAGCTTTCCAAAGCACCATACAACGCATATTAATAACAAGCATGACAGCCACACGCATGAAGGAAGCACCCGCCCGCAAGTTGTTCAACAGTGGTGTGGCATTTGATGGGAAAGTAATGATACTGTTTGAACCGCCGCCGACCGCCAGGAATGTAAATACCCACGACACGGTGTCGGCATTACAATAATGTATGGTTTTCGGTTACTTAACCGTCACCTGGGGTAACAAACCTGTGAGGGAAGGAGAACGGCAGGGCGAGTAACACAATTCTTCAATCAGTCCATGGTGAGTGGAAATGAAGCATGATAAAGACTGTTGGTTGGCATGTTCGTCCACACGGAGTGTAAAAGTATTAATAACACGAGCATGCAACCAAACTCACTAAGAGATTACAATTTGAACAACCATGCTAAGATGGCGGACACAAAACGAAAGAATCAGAACAAAATAGAAGTCCGTCTTCCTTTACCACTTGCTGCCTGTCCAATGAATGAGGGACGGGACTATTTAAAACATGGACGATACTAATTATTTGCAAAGAGGCATTGAAAAAGGCGTAAATCGCTGAAACGCGTCTGCCTGAATAAAATGAAGTTTTGGAAAAACGCTGAGTGCTCCGTGTTCCTCTCTGAGTGGGGGATTTGGTGGATATATATATATGTATAAAAAATTGCTTTAGGGGTGTGGGAAATTGTTGTTTTTTTTCATTATTTTCAGAAGAGGGCTTCTCTTTTTCCTAATATTCCCTTTTTGCTCCTGTCTTATTTTTAGGTGATTTTAACTTCTACCTGCTTCCTTCACAGGAGGACAAAACACAGTCTGACATACTTGAAGCATATTCCTGTGGCATATAATATACCCCCGTCTGTATTCCCAAAAGTTTCTAATCAGGAATCCGAACATGAGATGCAAAAATATCTGGCTGATGGTGGTTTTATCTGGCTTAACTGACATTTTGGGGGAGATACCCAGCCACCCAGACGCATACATATGGAAATCAGAAATGTCCTATTGATAATGCTTTTTTTACAGGTATCGTATTTTGAGTTGTGCAAAAACTTTATAGTGATAAAAGTTATGGGAAGCAAGCACCGTGGTACTGCACATAGAAAGCAGAACACGAAAACATGTTCTTCCCTTTCAAATTAGCTTTCCAAAGCACCATACAACGCATATTAATAACAAGCATGACAGCCACACGCATGAAGGAAGCACCCGCCCGCAAGTTGTTCAACAGTGGTGTGGCATTTGATGGGAAAGTAATGATACTGTTTGAACCGCCGCCGACCGCCAGGAATGTAAATACCCACGACACGGTGTCGGCATTACAATAATGTATGGTTTTCGGTTACTTAACCGTCACCTGGGGTAACAAACCTGTGAGGGAAGGAGAACGGCAGGGCGAGTAACACAATTCTTCAATCAGTCCATGGTGAGTGGAAATGAAGCATGATAAAGACTGTTGGTTGGCATGTTCGTCCACACGGAGTGTAAAAGTATTAATAACACGAGCATGCAACCAAACTCACTAAGAGATTACAATTTGAACAACCATGCTAAGATGGTGGACACAAAACGAAAGAATCAGAACAAAATAGAAGTCCGTCTTCCTTTACCACTTGCTGCCTGTCCAATGAATGAGGGACGGGACTATTTAAAACATGGACGATACTAATTATTTGCAAAGAGGCATTGAAAAAGGCGTAAATCGCTGAAACGCGTCTGCCTGAATAAAATGAAGTTTTGGAAAAACGCTGAGTGCTCCGTGTTCCTCTCTGAGTGGGGGATTTGGTGGATATATATATATGTATATATATAAAAAATTGCTTTAGGGGTGTGGGAAATTGTTGTTTTTTTTTCATTATTTTCAGAAGAGGGCTTCTCTTTTTTCCTAATATTCCCTTTTTGCTCCTGTCTTATTTTTAGGTGATTTTAACTTCTACCTGCTTCCTTCACAGGAGGACAAAACACAGTCTGACATACTTGAAGCATATTCCTGTGGCATATAATATACCCCCGTCTGTATTCCCAAAAGTTTCTAATCAGGAATCCGAACATGAGATGCAAAAATGTCTGGCTGATGGTGGTTTTATCTGGCTTAACTGACATTTTGGGGGAGATACCCAGCCACCCAGACGCATACATATGGAAATCAGAAATGTCCTATTGATAATGCTTTTTTACAGGTATCGTATTTTGAGTTGTGCAAAAACTTTATAGTGATAAAAGTTATGGGAAGCAAGCACCGTGGTACTGCACATAGAAAGCAGAACACGAAAACATGTTCTTCCCTTTCAAATTAGCTTTCCAAAGCACCATACAACGCATATTAATAACAAGCAGCTAGATTTACTTGTGCTGTTGCAATCATCACTATCATTATATAAATGAGATATAGAATAAGCTGATATTTTAGACTGGCACGCCCAGATGATAAGAATCATAAAGGAAGTGGCTAACTGCTTGGTAGTGATGATCAACAACTATAATAGGAATTCTACAAATGAAGAGGCAAGAGCCTCTAAATCCCCAGCCTGGTTTTTATTCTCAGTGCTGTGATTTAAAAAAGAAATTCAGAAAAGTTAGGCAAATAAGGGTCAGATCTGAAATGATTGTTGGCATAAGGGCGTCAGAGAAACCAGAACTGAATACTCTGCATTTAATGAAGATGAACAAGATGCTCTACTGCAAATCGATTTGGGATGATATGTTTTTTTTGTGTTCAAATATTTGTATTGCTTTAGTTAAAAAGAAATACATTTGCAATACAGTAGCAATACATAAGAATCAGAAGCAAATATATAATAACAAGGAATTAAAAAGAACTACCTAACAAAGAACTACTGGATTGGGATAAAAGATGTTGAAGTTATTAAATAAAAATGATCAGATAAATGCATGACAGATAACAGATATTACAATTCATCAAATATTAAGTATAAAACCCAGGAATATGGGACAGATGGGACTTTAACATATATCCCAGCAAAATCATGTGTGAGTTTCTATTGCTCGGTAAATAGGATACATCAGCAAGGGGAAAGAGGTGAAAGAAGGGAAGAGAGAAAGAAAGAGAGAAAAAGGAAAGGATACTAGAGGGAAGGAAAAAGGATGAGATGGTGGAAGGGGACATCTGCTACACTCGTGAAAAGTAAGTAAGAAAGAGATTCAAAAGGATATTGAGCTACCAACCCCTGAGATGATAAATCTATGTAGTTATCTAAAGAACGCCATACCCTACTAGCAATTGAGGGCGAATAATGTTTCTTTTCAACAAAAGAATGAGCTCCACGAAGATATGAAACCCACGCCCAGCAAGTATGGTAAGAAAGGAGGTGAAAAGATTTCCATTCTGTAAGTATAATTTTGACTGCAATGGATAAGAGCAAATCTAAGAGCTCCAAATCCATACTGTCAAGAGGTAAAGGGATATCTATGGCCCAGGGACCCAGCAAAATCATAGGTAAAGAGAGAACAATAGGTGTATTAAACATTAATGATAAATGTTTTTGAATAGGGCCCCAAAAGAAGTCTAATCAAAGAACATATGTTGATGGGTGCCTGGAACTGAGTTACAATTCCAACAAAGATCATTCTCTCTTAATTTCATCTTGTGCAAACGAGCGGGAGTCCAGTGTAAAAGATTCATAGAAAAGAATTTAGATTGAATCAGTGAAGGAGCAATTTTATTATGTAAAGATAATTTTCCTTTTAATTGCCAGGTATCCTGTGAAATATGTTTAAAAAAGTAATCCTCAAAATGGCAAGACCATTTAGCAGAAGTAATTGTGGACTGTGAAGGTAGAGGAGCAGATAAGAATTTATACATTTTAGAAGCAGGTTGACCTGAATGTACCCATGTAGAAAGAAGTGAGACAGTAACCGAATTTGTAGAAAGTTTGACTTTTAACTTCAAAAAAGTATAAAAATCCATGTTATTGAGATTATATTTTTTGGCTAAGAACGAAAAAGGAAGAGGATCATGATTAGTATCATAAAGATCTTTCACCAGTCTGTTGCCCTTGCTGGCCCACAAAAGAGCGATGGTGAGATCAGTGTCAGTAACAAGCTTAGGATAAGACCATAAAAATGTCCAGCTTGACTTATGAATAGGCTTCGAAAATTTCCGATCAATGTATTTCAACGCATTAACCATATCTAATATAATACGTAGAGAGTATGCTAGTGTACTTTGTGAGGTTGTGAGCAAAGAAAGAGTGGAAAAGGGAGCACACAGTTCACGTTCTATAAGAATCCATGGAGGTATATGTTGGGGTACTGGCGAGAACCACAGTGCTCCCTGAGCCTCCAAGAAAGAAATCTGATATAGATTCCAATCTGGGAGGTTACATCCTCCCAATATAGAGGGTTTCCTAAGATATTTATAAGCAATTTTAGCTCTCTTATCATTCCGTAAGAATCTTGAAGTGATTGCGTTAATCTTGAAAGAAAGAAGATGAAAGCTTTATAGGTAGCATAGAGGATAAAAAATTAATGATTGGGGTTATCATCATTTTAAGAGTTTGTAACCTGCCCCACCAAGAAATGTATTAAGGAGACCAGGAGGACAAAAGTTCCTTAACTTTATTTATTATATGGGATTCATTATAAGTAACAGTGTCTGTAAGATTTTTACAGAACCAGATCCCCAGATATTTAATGCGCATAGATTGCCACTTAATGCCTGAGTTACCCAAGTGAGAAGGAAGACACAAAGAATTCAAAGGAAACAATTCCGTTTTCTCTTTATTAAGAGTATATCCAGAAACAACCGAAAAAGTATGAATAAGATTAGAAATAGAAGGAATCGCTGATTCAATTTCTTCTGAAAAAATAAGAACATCATCAGCATAAGCGGCCGTTTTAAGTGTATGAGTTCCAAATTGGAAACCTTTAATGTCCGGGTTCAGATTAAGTAAGCAGAGAAGCGGATCAATAGACAAAAGAAAAAGAAGGGGTGAAAGCGGGCATCCGTGTCTAGTCACTTAGCGAAGATTAAAAAAGGAGGACGTTGTGCCATTAATCCTAATATTAGCCTTCGGTTGCGCATAAAGAGCCATAACCATATTAATAAAAGAGCTACAGAGATTGTGAGATTCTAACATGGACTGTAAAAAAGACCAAGATACCTTGTCGAATGCTTTTTTGGCGTCAAGGGCAATCGACGCAGTTGGTAATTGAGAAAATGTAGCTTTTTCTAAATTATGACAGAACATACGAACGTTGTCTCTAGCAAGCCTACCTTTGACAAAGCCTGTTTGGGATTCATGAATGAGATTAGGAATATGACATTCTAGATGATTTGCTAAAATTTTCGCAAACATTTTTGCTTCCATATTTAACAAGGAAATGGGCCAGAAGTTTTTGGGATCAGAATGATCCTTACCTTCTTTTGGTATGACTACGATAGTAGCCTCAGCAGCAGTACCCGAAACCTTACCAGAAAGAACATAATTGTCAAAAATCTTTTTAAGGTATTTCATTATGTAAGAATTAAATGTTTTATAAAAGGCAATGGGAAAGCCGTCCGGCCCCGGAGCTTTCCCCGATCGAGTAGTCTTAATAGCTTTAATAATCTCTTCAATCTCTATTTGCTTACCCAGCTCGATCATATCATCATTCGAGATAGTAGTAGTAGGAAGAGAGTAAAAAAACTGCTGGCATTTGGGCTTAGTACATTGACTTTGAGGGGTATATACATTTTCATAAAATTCTCGAAAAACACCAAGAATTTCTTGGGTATGAAAATTTCTCAAACCAGTTTTATCAGTAATATGGGAAATACAAGTAGTATTGGTATTCTGATATTTGAGGGTGGCAGCTAACAACTTGTCAGCTCTATTCCGTAGTAATAATTGACGGGATTTTTGAGCGTGTACTCCATTATAAGCTCTTTTAGTAACTATGGAGTTGAAAGAGTATTTTAAATGTTTAATATCTTGCAAGAGAGATTTATCATTAGTATGTCTATATAATTCCTCACTCCGCTTAATATCGTCCCCTAGAGACCGAAGAGATTTCCTAATGTCACTGTTCCTTTTGGCCATTTTTTTAATAATGTGACCTCTTATAGTACACCTAAAAGCATCCCATAGTGCTATTGGGGAGTCCACTGACAATTCATTGTCTTTGAAAAAACCCAACAATCTCATTATTAATTCCTTAACCTCAAAAATAGCCTCCAAGAGTTTTGTGTTTAGACGCCAATTACGGGGTCCTTTAGTATCTGTAAGATTAAGGATGGTTAACGAGACTGCAGCATGGTCAGAAACAACTATTGGATGAATCATTACATTCGTAGTATGTTTTAAAAGGGAAGCGTTAACCAGCAGATAATCGATACGAGAAAAACTAGAATGAGGGGAAGAGAAAAAAGTGAAGTCACTACCCGTTGGATTGTGCAATCTCCAAGCATCCAAGAGATAATGTGACGAACACATATTAAGCAAATGTTTGTGTGTTCTAGGGGGTCAAAATTTAAATGCAGAGTGCCTGTCCAAAATAGGGTTAAAAGGAAGATTAAAGTCTCCTCCAACAATTGTTCTTGAATTTTGTGGAATGTCAGAAAGTTTTTTATTGATCACACGTCAGAAATCTGGATCATCTATATTCAGAGCATATAGGTTCATAACATATAGATCATCCAAGCCATTAGTCAGATGTGTAAGTAACCATCTTCCATTAGCATCATGCTCAGCTGCAACTATAGATAAACCAGATCTCTTAGAAATAAGAGTAATAACTCCGTTTCTCTTCCCAGAAGCCTCAGAACATGTAGCATCTGATACCTAATCTTTCCTCATGAGAAGAGCTTCTTTAAAACCTATCCTAGTCTCCTGAAGTAGGACTAAATCACCTGATAAATTCTTACAATAATCTAAAATCTTAGTCCTCTTAACCGGGTGATTCAAACCCCTAACATTAAGGGATACTACATTTATACCAGGAATTTGTATACGTAGATCTTAAATAGTAAATACTTCTGGTGAAAGAGTACAGCAACATTAAAAGTAGACTTAAAAACCATAGGAAGTGCCGCGTCCCAATATTATGGAGAGGATAAAAGGGAGGAACAAAGAGTAGGGAGAAGAGAAGAGGGATCAAATGTACTCCAGAAAAATCAAGGGCAACATCGAAGCCCAACCCCACCAGGGGATGTCTGTGAGAGAGAAATTGCATGGGGAATATACGTGGATGAGCAACAGCAGAGGCTACCATTATCGGTGTAGACAGCTCAAACATAAGCAAACCACAGAGCAACCGAACAAATGTTGTACTAAAAACATGCACATATCAAGGTTATAACTTGAGTGTAATATTAGGTAACAAAAGACTAAATAACTATAATGTAAGAGGAACGTCTGCAAAGAGATAACATTCCATAATCAAGCAAATCAGTACTATATTAGCATATAAATTCCAACTCTAACATAGTTCAGACCATCTATAAATATCATTTGGATAAATTTCAAGTTGATACATATAAAAAATAAAAAAACTATACCATTATCAAGTAAAAGTAATCCAAGACCATGAGTATTAACGGTGCACCTCATACATACCTAACATTAATAGTACTACTAAGAACATAACAAAATAGGAACATAAAATGGTAGGAGAATCTTGGTATATAATGACGCATTCCATTGGTGATCAGTGGAAATAACATATAACTAAACTTCTATATAGAAAGTAAACAAAGGTAAGAGGTAGAGGATAGAATATAGAATATAGAATACTTACCTATAGAAAAGAAACTATAAAGCAAGATATATAATTATTAAGAAAGTAATTTCATAAACAATGCCAGTCAATTGGAATAAAAAATTAGGTAGAAGGAAGCTAAAAATGATGTAAATGGAACATCTGCAATAAGATGAAATTTCATAAGTAAACAAGTCATAACTGTAAAAATCATATAAAGCCAGCTTATATATACATCAATCAGTCTATAGCAGATCATTCAAATTAATTTCAAATTGATATGTACAATATTATAAAATAGCTATATAGCTATCAGGTAATAGCAAATGAGGAGTACCAAATAATAGAGATGTATCTGAGAATAACAGAACCTAAAAAAGTGGCATTGAGATCAGAACAAAAGAGATATATGAAGTAATAGGAGAACATTAGTAGATAAAAACGTATTCCATAAGTGATCATGGAAATCATTAAATAACATATAGACAGACTTTCATAGAAAGAAGGAGCGGAAACAAAGGATAAGAAGAAGAAGGTTAAAGATAGGATACTTACCTATAGCTAGAGTAATAAGAGAATAATTCAGAGATAATACAAAACAAATAAAACGATATACCTTAAGGGGACCAAATCAGCTAGAAATACCAACTTATATAAAGATATCTAAAAAATGATGATCCCAAAAAGAACTAAATACAAATGAATGTACTGCATGGTATTATACAAAGTATCAAATCCTGGCTATCCAGAACATAAAGAGCATCAGCGCAGTTACAACAAAATATATTATAGCATTAATATCAAGAAAATCTTGAGGGCCCAGAAAAAGAAAATGGAATTCCCATATCAGAAAGCCTCCTACGTAGATTGAGGAAGCCTTTGCGACGAATAACAGTATCTCTGGCAAAATCTTCAGAAATAGAGATTTTGTGACCTTCCCGTTGAACAGTCTTGATCTTCCTCATTTGTTTTAAGATTTGTTCAGTATGTTGATGTCGCAAAGGTTTAAAAATCAACTGCCTTGGAGAAGACATATTTCTGGGTTTGAAAGTTGGAACTCTATGAGCTCATTCTATCTCAAATTCCTGTTTGAAAGAAAAATGCAGGACATTTGGAATCCAAGTAAGTAAGACGTCAATTATGGAAGGAGCAGAATTCTCACTCTCCTCTGGTAATCCAAAAATACGAAGATTACTTCTGCGATTACGATCTTCCTGTTCTGTTAGGTCTCTCCTTAGTGATGTAATGGAGTGTTCAAGTTTTGGATGTGTTTTGCTTGTTTATTTGTATAATCTTCTACGCAATTTATTCTTGTCTCAGCATTAGAAACACGTAATGAAAGATCTTTAAGGTCATTACGAATTGCTGCTACCTCCACCTGAAGTAGATCTATATTGGGTTTAGTACTTTGAGACATATCATGGATGGTATTGAGCTTGAGCAATATAGCTTCTAGAGTTAAGGCAGAGTCAGGACTACCTTTAGCCGGTGAATCCGGGGTAGGTGAGGATTGTTTAGAACGTTTCAGATTCCCTTTAGAATCTCTGTCTTTAGTATTGCCACCCAAGCCTTCCGCCATTTGGAGTATTCGTAGTGAGACTTTAATAGAAACTGAGAAGAACAGACAGGAAAATATGGGTGAGCCACCAACCCACAGAGATCAGGGTGGATAAGAAACCAGCACTGCTGCAACACTGAGCTACGACTCAGTACTCAGATTAGAGATTGTCAGCAAATATAACATAAGAAGTGAGATTCAGTCAGCAGTTGCCATTATATAATCATTAAAATTGAAATGAAAACGTACACCTTGTGTTAAGAGATGAGGTATGGAGAAGTGTGGTTTAAAGAGCAGAATTCATACATAGAGAATCGTATTATAAGAAAAGGTAAACCACTTTAAAACTCTTAGAAGTAGCCAAATTTCTCCTCTGTCATGACGACCATTCAATCAGGAACACAAAGCAAGGCACTATCATGGTCAAAGTACCTCTCATGTAATGAATAGCCAGCACTGAGACAAGACTCAATAGTAAACTTGCAGACTTTCCATTAAGGAAACTCAGGACGAGACGAAGTTCCAGACAGCTGCCGCCATTTTGAAGCCTCCAATTATGAGGAAGAAACAGCGTTCCACAACACTTGATGTATAAAAGCTCAGCGCTGCACCAAACAAGAAAAATGCACACAGTACCTTAGCCAGAGTAAACCTTAAAAGCATAGGAGGTTAAATAGCGAGCTCCAGACCTCGCACGTCTTGTCGTTCTGAAAGCTGCAATGACGGCTGCCATTTTAAAGAAACAACGTGGCCGAGCTCTCTTCCGTGTTGCAGCCTCAAGGAGAACAGCACGAGGAAAATAAAACACTCCTCGGTATTCCCCAGCTGTTCCGCCGCTCTCCGGTGTTCAAGGGCGATAAAAAAATCACCCGCATCGCATGTTAGCTGAGCGTCCGCACCGGCAATGTCGCGGAGCTCAGAGAAAGGCAGCCATCTTTGCTGTGCTTCAAGCCACATCCCCTATTTGGGATGATATGTTAAATGCGATATTCAAGAAATGAAAAGATTCTGGAGATTCGCCCAGAAAGGAACTAATACTGATACCAGTATCCTAGGTGTATGGTCTTAGAAGAAGAATAGGTCAGCTACCTGTGAAAGATATCTGTAAATAAAAAGCGAATTCAGCTCGAGGGAGTAACATAGACCTGACAGAAAATCCTTTTAAAAGGATAATCACTACACTGAATCTATCTAGCACAGTGGGCCCAGATAACCTCCCCGCAATTATCCTAAGAACAAATGAAAAGTGGTGGGCAAAGTTTTTATTCAAGTTTGCTTTGTTCGCCCTAAGTTGGCAGGGTATGCCCAGACGTGGGTCCCTTGCTCACTTTGCCACTGGATTCAAGATAGCCTGGCTGATGAGGGTTATGAACCCGAAACCGGTCCCAGGATGCTTGTTTCCGGTCCAGGGAAGACATGGCTTGGCAGTTCGGGCTGGACTGTTCCCATGAGGCACAGGGTCAGACTGATTTGCATATGGCCATGTCTGAACTGGGGTGGTGGAGTGAGCTAAAGAATGATGATGGATTAAACCCAGATCAGTTGACTGGGGGTGAGTGTTTGATTTGCTCAAGCGCTCCGTCCATCATCCCCTTTGGTATTGCTTTGTTCGCCCTAAGTTGGCAGGGTATGCCCAGACGTGGGTCCCTTGCTCATTTTGCCACTGGATTCAAGCTAGCCTGGCTGATGACGGCTGAATAGCCAGAAACCAGTCCCAGGATGCTTGTTTCCGGTCCAGGGAAGACATGGCTTGGCAGTTCGGGCTGGACTGTTCCCATGAGGCACAGGGTCAAGACTGATTTGCATATGGCTATGTCTGAACTGGGGTGGCGAAGTGAGCTAAAGAATGATGATGGATTCAACCCAGATCTGTGACTGGGGGGGAGTGTCTGAAATGTTTCAGCGCTCCGTCCATCATCTCCTTGTGTTTGCTTTGTTCACCCTAAGTTGGCAGGGTATACCCAGACGTGGGTCCCTTGCTCACTTTGCCACTGGATTCAAGCTAGCCTGGCTGATGAGGGGTGTTACCCCGAAACCGGTCCCAGGATGCTTGATTCCGGTCCAGGGAAGACATGGCTTGGCAGTTCGGGCTGGACTGCTCCCATGAGGCACAGGGTCAAGACTGATTTGCATATGGCTATGTCTGAACTGGGGTGGCGAAGTGAGCTAAAGAATGATGATGGATTCAACCCAGATCTGTGACTGGGGGGGAGTGTCTGAAAAGTTTCAGCGCTCCATCCATCATCTCCTTGTGTTTGCTTTGTTCGCCCAAAGTTGGCAGGGTATGCCCAGACGTGGGTCCCTTGCTCGCTTTGACACTGGATTCAAGCTAGCCTGGCTGATGAGGGGTGTTACCCTGAAACCGGTACCAGGATGCTTGATTCCGGTCCAGGGAAGACATGGCTTGGCAGTTCGGGCTGGACTGTTCCCATGAGGCACAGGGTCAAGACTGATTTGCATACGGCTATGTCTGAACTGGGGTGGCGAAGTGAGCTAAAGAATGATGATGGATTCAACCCAGATCTGTGACTGCGTGTGAGTGTTTGAAAAGTTTCAGCACTCCTTCCATCATCTCCTTGTGTTTGCTTTAATCAATTACTAATATAGGTCACTACCACATAAGCTGGAAAGGGGCTGTAATCTAATCAATACTGAAGAAAAACTGATCCCTACACAACTGAAATGTATTGGCTTATTAGTTTGCTAGATGTGGTTGCAAAAATCTGTGCAAAGGCAAAAGCAATACTCCAATGTACAAAGAATTGGATGTGTACTAATGATTTAGGGGCACATGCATCAACATAAGGAATTGCGATTCCTAATTAGCGATTTTTAAGGAATCGCTATTTAGGAATCGCAATTCCTTATGCATGTAGGAATTGCATTACATTTTGCGATTCCTAAACATTACCGAATAGCGATTCGCAAATTGCAAATAGCTATTAGGTAATGTCACTCCATTCATTCCTATGGGCCTATAGGGCCATATGAATGAATGGGAATGCATTCGCAAAATGCGATTACCAAATTGGTAATCGCAAATTGCGAATGCAATTCCAAGGGTGCCAGGGGGCCTAAGGCCCCCCTAATGCACCCTCCCCTAAAAGGTAAGTGTGCACATTTGGCGCACACACATGCCCTAAGGACATGTGTGTGTGCCACATGTCACTTTGAAAAAGGCACTTTTGTGCATTATTCAAAGAATGCGCTAATTACCATCAACTTGAAGTTGATGGTAATTAGCATTTCCTAAATGCACAGTTTGCATTTAGGAAAGACTTGATGCATCGCATTTAGGGAATCGCAAATTGCGATTCCCTAAATGCATTCGCAGTTTAGGTAATCACAAAAAATTGTGATTACCTAATTTGCAAATGGAAAGCCTTTGATGCATCAGAAAAGGCCTCTTTGCCCTCGCAAAGGGGCCGATTCTGCGAATCGGCCCGTTTGTGAGGAAAAAAATGCTTAATGCATGTGGCCCTTAGTCCCTATTGAACAAGGCAGCTTTAAGGAGAAAAATAAGAGGAATGAATTTATCAAGTAGCCTTCTAACAGTGCTGATAAAAACTTCATACAGAAAACTAGGCATGGGTGGAACTGGATAGAGATGGTACATTATCCTGTAAAATTCCAATAGAGAATGGCAGCCGACAGGAATGCGCGTTAGCTTCTACTTTCTTAGCACTGTACCTTGTCGATCTAACTGTAACTCTACAGAATATATTTACAGTCTCCCCAAAAATGGAAGGAAGGTATATTACGTGTTTATTATATGCGGATGGTTCAGTCATTTTGGATATGATGCAAGGAGGGCTACAAAAGCCTTCAATAAAAGCTTTTAATAAAAACTGTGAGGCAATTTCTTAACTATTAATTTGGAGAACACAAAGTTTTAGTGCCAGAGAAAAAGTGAAAACTATTTACATTGTTGAATGGGAAGGAGATACCTGGTCTTTTAAATACTAAGGAATGTTTTTTCAACAAGATATGCAATGGAAAATGGACCATCGCAGTCACTGGCCACTGTAGGTGGCATACGAAATTCAAAAGCAATTTTGATGACCCATCCTTAGATCCAATGTTACCTGCATATAAAGCGGTGGTGCCCCCAGAAATGTTATATGATGCAGAGATTTTAAGCCTGGGTTCAAGGTTCGAATGGGAGAAAATAGAAGGTAAATGTCTCAAATATCAACTGGGCCTCCCTTTATGCTATGGTTCAAGCTGGTCCTTTAAGTACGTAGGAACGGTTTTTAACAAGACGTTAAAATGGAAAATGGACCATCGCAGTCACTGACCACTGTAGGTGGCATATGAAATTCAAAAGCAATTTTGATGTCCCATCCTTAGATCCACTGTTGACTGATATGCAGTTAACAGTGGATCTATAGATGGGGCACCAAAATTGCGGTGGTGTTCCCAGAAATGTTATATGATGCAGAGATTTTAAGCCTAGGCTCAAGGTTCAATTGGGAGAAGATAGAAGGTAAATGTTTCAGATATTACCTGGGCCTCCCTTTATGTACTATGGTAAAAGCTGCAAGAGTTGAAGCTCATTTGAATTCATTGAACACAACAGTGATGAACCTCAGTATATGGTTCTGGTATGAACAGGTAAATGCTTCCAAGCTAAAAGTGTTAGGATTTTGCACTAAGGAAAATTACCAGAGCGAATTAAGTTGAGCAAGACAGGTAAGAGAACACCTTTCTAGGTTTGCTAAGTTTTTTTTTTTAATTAATGTTTTTAAGATTGATGCCCCCACTCCCTCTTTTATCTAAGAAGGAATTAAATGAAAGACGTTTTAGAGATTCTAGGTTTAGAGATCCAGGTTACCCAGCTGCAAAGAACTCCACCTTTTTTAAGAGAGTCCTGGTGGGATACAACGGTGCACCCATACCTCTCATTGTTACCAAATCCTCAATTGTGAATTGTATAATTGAAATTACGAATATGTCTAAATCTAGACTATGCCCGCCGTGATAGAGCAAAGTTTTCCTTGATAGAGATGGGAACTGTGGATGGGGGTTAAGGGTATGCTGCTCTAATGTACATTTCCTGATTGATTGTATATATTTTCTATCTCCTAGGTAAATATTTTTGAAACCTGTTTTCATCAAATATGAGATAAATACCAGCAGAATGCAATACGGTTCCTACACAAAATCAAATTTTTGATGTAACTTATGTGGTGTGTACGTTTTTTTGGCCACCATGGCATATGATGATTTTTTGTGATTTTATGTGCTTTTAAAATTGACTGCAAGTGAAATAATATTCAGCTGTTTAAAAGGCCACAGTCTTAATAAATTTATTTTTACTGTTATTACTACTACTAATAATAATACTACTTCTACTACTACAACTACAGATTGTAACTTCTGTCTAGCAGAATGATGGTTTTCATCAATTATGGCTTCTTCTTTAGAAAGTTAGTTGAACATTTTTGTTTCTTTTTTTATACTGTTTTTTTAATTGGAAAAGTTTTTGTATTTAATAACTGTTTTAAGTTTAATTTCATTGGTTGATGGTTTGGTAGTTTGGTTTTTTGTACCCAGTATGGTAGACACTCATTTTATTTTTTTTCTCCTATTTGTGTATGCTTGATTTATTTATATTTATTTTTATTGATTTAAAAATATAACTATAATTATAATTTTTAATGATTTTTAGCAACATTTTCGTTCATGATATTTTTGTTTTTTGGTCATGTCTCCTATGTTTTACTGTATTCTCAATATTTTGCATTTCTATATCTGTGTTGTCTACCTTTAGGTGCTTTAGATAATTTTTATGACAATATTTTTTATGGTTCACAATTGTGTTTTGTGCTGTATGTATAGGATCGCGATATTTGTGTTCTCAAAATTATTTTGATGATATTTATGTATTTCAAAATTATACACATCAATATTATGCCACAGAAGCAATTACTATGACTTCATTCTAGATTGTCATTGTCATTAGCTAATGGGACCAACCATATGCAAATCAGACTTCACCACAAAATTAAATGTCTAACTGGATCAGCTAGACCATATTTCTTCTGTACAGGAGCACAAGCAAACGTACATATGTTTTGGCTTTGTAGGGCCTCATCTTATAGGCACAACATGGGGTGATTGAAAGACAATGAATTAGAATGAGGCCTGCAGCAAACACCAATAATTCAAACAATCCACCATTACTTTTTAGCTTTCCTATATAAAAAGGTAATACATACACAAAATCTCCTATGTGAGATGTAAGTGTACTAACCAAAAAACACAACACAGGGCCTAATTAGTATATTGTTCGGTAAGCCTCTGACCGCAGGTTGGAGACTTTCTGACCGATATCCCTGGTTTGACTTCCGACCGCCGTATTACGATTACAACTGTTGGAATGCAAACCAGCCGGTCATTCCGGATTGCTTCCAACAGGCTCAAGGAGCCCGTCGGACAGTCGGGTACTGCAACATAATCCCTTACGGATGGCGTTTCCGCCGTCAGGATTATGATGTCGGTTTCTGACAGGCTTTCCATGTCGGGCTTCCTGACATGGAAAGCCTGTCAGAAAGTGAGTTATGGGGCCCCTAGCAGGGCCCCCTTACTACCGAGGCCTCCGGTTAGGGGCTGAGGGGGCACACCCCCAAGTAAATCCCTGCAACATGTGGCAGGCACCTCACATGTGGGATCCACACTGACTCTCATTTCTCTATGGAAGCTTGTGCTGTGGCCGGTTTCCGGCCTGGAAATGGGAGTCTGCGATCGCACCATGTGCGGTCGCATTGTAATAGTGGTTTCGGACCACCGACCCTTGGTTGGTCCATCTTGAAACCGCAGGGATGTCGGTCGGAGGAAACTCCGACCGACATCCTAATTAGGCCCACAGTTGCTTATGTTAATTAACCTTGGAATAAACTAACAAACTTCATTTAGCAGAGATGTTCGAAATGTGGAGGGTGCCCCTCTGAGGGGCGAGGCTGTATTCCTGGGGTGTTATAAATGCCTTGGAAAATGCTTGTAACTGTATGTGGTCTGGAAGCGCAACTATGTTTATTTGGCACTGTTTTAGTATGTCTTCATGTACATACATCGGTTGAAGTGCATTAACAAAAGTAAGGGACATGTGGTCATGTGTGCCGTTGGACATGTTCAACGAGTGTGATGGTATTGCCAAGCACGGTAAAAAGAACAAAAGATTCTGATATATTTTGTTGTGCTTTTTACCTTCAGGTAACAGCATATAAAATAACACACATACCTTAAATGAAAAATAAATGCAAGTTAAACTAATTGGTGGGGAATTAATGTGTTTTCATTGTAAAACGTCAGTTGGTTCATACATCACTGCAGTTGTCTGTGTGTGTGTGTGTGTGACCAGAGGAAGATTGAATTAAAGCCTGATTGGCATAGTGGGGAATAGTGACTTGTGAATTTACAGTGCTGCAAAGATCCAGTCTATGATAGAAAGCACTGTGAAAATGTAATGCATTTTAAAATTGTATTACAGAACGTTTTAGATAGGTTTCTGCAAAATGGTGTAGGGCCTGATTTAGAGTTTGGCGGATGGTTTACCCATCACAACGGTACGGATATCCTATCCCCCTTATTAAAAGTGCTATAGGATACAATGCACTTGTAATAAGGGATGTGGGATATCTGTCACGTTTGTGATGGAGTAACCTGTTCACCATACTGTAAATCAGGTTCTTATAGTATTTGAGATAAAACAACATAAAACAACTGCATTCAAAATATACATTTTGGAAATACTAATCTGACTGTACCTAGTGCAGCCATTTTTTTAAAAGTTCTTCAAAAAAGGCACTTCAGCGGCAGGGAGAAGACCAACAGGTCTGCATTGAGATTCAGAGTCCTAATTATCTGGACCCCTGGGGCCGTAGAGTAATAGCTCAGGAGAAAGAAAGAGCACAATTCATATATAGCATCAAAGAGATGGACCAGAGGAGGGAGCGCTATGTGGAGGCTAGTTTTTGATTCACAAATGGACAGAGACAGCTTCCTTGAAGAGATGCCACATAGAAGGGGATAGTTATGGGCAGTGGCGTCACTAGGGGTGTGCGGGGGGTGCGGACCGCACCAGGTGACACCATCACATGGGGTGACACCTTTCCCAAATGAGACTATTTACTAAATAGTCTCATTTGGGAAAGGTGTCACCCCATGTGATGGTGTCATGGGGTAAGTCGTGAGGGGGTGACACCATGAGTTACCGAGTTACCGCACTGAGTGACACCAACCCTAGTGACGCCGCTGGTTATGGGGGCTTGTTGTGTTTTCAAAACAGGGTCATCACTCCATTTAGTGCAGCGGGTGCAGGGGCCATGGAGCCAGACATGAAAGGCAACACTGCACCACAATTATGGGTTTTCTATTATCAAAAAGAAAGTGTGTCCCATTTTATGTGCTAGAGTTAGAGCTGATTGAATCCTTGCTGCACAGGAAACAGGGCCGAAGCAACAATGGGCAAGATGTGAGGCTTCTTTATTTCTTTTTCTTTTTCTTTTTTATACACGAAGGGGCAGACACCCTTATTTCAGCTTAGGCCTAGGTGTGATGCCCAGGGAGTAGCAGGACTGTAGATGGTGATGCAGGTGCAGTGGCACCAGGGCCCAGAGTAGTGAGGGGACAAGGAAACCCCAATTATGGATGTTTTGCTAGCTGTCCTTGCATGCATTAGGGCACGGTACACCATTGCTGTGCCAGTGTTGCTTTGGGTCTCAAAGCCGGTGGTCCAGTGGAGGTGAAAATTGAAGCAGAGCATACATCTTAGTTTGGATGATAGAAAGATGGCTAGGAGGAGGATGTGGCAAGATGGGAGCCCAATAAAAGGACAGAAGAGAAAGCCCATTTTGCAAGGCAGTTGTTGCTATCAGTAGAGAAGCAGATGCACTGGTACCCAGGGGTGTAAGGGGCTCACTGTATCAGAATTATGACCGTTTTACTTTACAAAAGGGGCATGGGATTTTCCCTGCTAGCAATAGAGCGGAGTGCACACTTGCTGCAAAAAGGGCGGCAATATGAGAGAGCTCATTTTTTCCTTAAAGGGGCAGAGAGTTTGCTTCAAGATTTGAGTGATGGCCAGACCTGGTAGGGAAAGGGTGAAAGAGAGAGAGGAGCCAGCCTGCTAGTCACGCCCACAGCTATCATTAGTGTGGTAGGTGAAGTTGTATTGGAGTACAGGAGTGTGAGTAGCTTACAATGCTCAGTTATGGGGAGCAATGTATTCTGGTCAGTTTTTATTTTTGCTTGATGCATTTGCTCTTTTATAAATCTCATATTTAGTATGGATTATGAGCTGCAAAAAAAGTAGCTCTGAAATTATCTTATAAGCCCCGCCCCTTGCACTCCTGCCCCGCCACTCTTGTTTCCCCAATCCTTAACATAATGTTTTGGAGGGGGGCCGACTTCAAAACATTTTGATTTAGGGGCCTCGGTGCAAAACGTTCTGCACACATCAGTTATGTTAAGAAAACAATCAATCAACGTAGGCTTTTAACAAAACTTAATTCAGTGGCTAATTTTCTTGTTTGTTGTGATGTTCCAGCATGTGTTCATATTTGGACCGTAGACTTGTTTTGTTTGTTTGAAAATGAAATTAAAAAAATACTTTATTTAGACAATCAAGTCCATTAAAGTGCCAAGTGTGAGTTTAAAAGTACATTGAAAGAGTTCAACAGTGTAATGCACAAATTTGGCCTTGAATAAAAAATAAAAAACCTATGATAAGAAATCTTTAAGAAATTTACGTTTTAAAAATAATTTCTTAATGCCATGTTTTGTTTGTTTCTTTTTTTACATTAACGAGGCTTAATAAACAGTGCCCTGTTGTCATCAACACCCTAACATGTTACATTTTCCGGTCTTAATGAATGGTCGAATTGCTGAGCTGCCAGCCTTCTTCAGTGGTCTTAGATGCGTTTTGTAGCTTGGATGTATAGGACAGAGTGGCAGTGCAATGCTGACATGATGAATGCCTGGCATTCAGTATTTAGCTGATCCTCAGTAATATATTCACTGAATTTATGGATTATTCTAAATTGGTGGGAGCAGCCCCAAGTGCAAGCGTAATATGAGCCTCAAAGCAGGGATAATTCTGAAATATTATTCCTCATGTTTATGGTTTATGACTGAAGATGAGAGAGGTTATATAAATACAACTGAATCTGTCACTTACCACATTCCGCTATCCATCATCGTTGAAGAAAAATCATTTCCTATTCAGAAATGTTTGATTTGCTGAGGGCTAAGGCACAATCAGTAACACGCATTGATATAGCCCAGAGGTCTGGCTATTCTGATGAATGTGTGCATTGTAATAGATGCTCATTAGATGAATGACAGATTACTGTATATTGCAATGCAAATTACAGAAGCCCATGCTGCTGAAAAGCAGTGAGCAAAATAAATAAATAAATAACGTCAAGAACATGTTACTCGCGAACAGCAGTATGAAACGGGCGATGGACTGGGGAAAGTCAAAGACAAAGGTCCTGATTCTGAGTGGGTCGGACTTTTTGGTATGGTAAGCACCAACATCGGCATGATATTCCTCAAAAACTCTCAATAGGTGCAATATCTTCCCCCTGATAAATTCTGAAATCTGGAAAGCGTGATTTTATTGGGTGTGATAAATTGCACCTTCCCTCCAACACACTCATATTCAACGCCTAGTTAAAATGTAGGAATATTAGAAAAGTTATCAATCTGGTGATGTTTTCCGGCCACAAATGTCTGTAAACTCAAGCTTAGACATATATGCCCTGGAGGTAACTGACGAGATGGACAGGCAGATATGCATCCATGCAGGCGGGCAACTAGAGCCAAATTTCGGGGGGCTGAAAAAGATTTCGGGGGGCTAATTCTTCCAGTCATAGGCAGAGTGGCTCTAAGAAGGGGTGAAAACACAACAAAAGCCTCATTTACAAGTAAATGGTCTTTAAAAGACCTGTGAAGTTCTCGGGTGCGGCTGCAATTAGACGGTCGCCAGCCCGCGAAGCTGTCTGAGCCCGGGCTGACACACACGCCGGGGGGGCTGAAGCCCGGTGGGCCCAATGGGTGTTGCGCGCCTGCATCCATGCCCTGAGGGTCCCCAGAGAGATGACCCTACTTAGAAACTTAGGCCCCAATATAGAGCTGGACATATAGAGAGCAGCGCCCTCGGAGACATCAGAGAAAGGAACGTACAAGCAGCCTCGAATTGGCAAGGCGGGCAATCGGCCATCAGCCAATGCATCTCTGGCTGAGGCAAGTTGGTGGACTGGTTTTATGGTCTACTAAGGACTCCACCCTTGGTGCACAGCGTGAAAGGCTGTTGTTACAGCCTTAACAAGCATGACGCCATGCACATGAAGTCAGGCCAGCCGGCTAATGTCAGAGGCAGAACGACAATGGGCTGCTCCGACTGTCACAGCATGAGTTATGCCTGCCCTCTGGCTCCCTCCAGGTGTGACAGAGGCCTCGGGGAGCTGCTGATGGGAAGCCGTTAGCACTTAGTTTACAGGGGACCTCAGCAGGGGAGAGGACTGGAGCATCAGGTGGTTGGAGATGGTGAGGGCCAGTGAGGGAGCTCTTCAATTTTTTGTCTGCCTCCACTCCATGCCACAGGCAGAGATAAATCAGTCTCTTCTCTTCTCCTTTGTCTGCCAGATATCAATTACTGCAGTCAACAGGGACAGGTTGTACCTCAGTTGACTTTGAAACTGGGTAAACCAGCTTAAAGTCCCAGCGTCATTTTGACATCTTGTGATTCTGGGGAAATCAGTTGATCTTCATGAACCTAAAAAAAATAATATGACCCTCTGTAATATTATTTGGTGCTCACGTAAAGTGCTCCAATGCCTCTGGGCCTAGTTCCTGCTATATAAAACTGCATATAAGAAAAGTGACACTATTTTTTGTTCATTTGTGCATTTACAACCTGGCATCATTCCCTTTCTCAGAATGTACACATGATGCTAGCCGCAAGTAAAACAAAAAAACAGATGCACTTTTTACCAGTCTCTGAGCATTGGAGGGCCTCTCTTAAGTACTGCAAAAAATAATATGAATATCATAAAAGCCCATGGTGAGTGTAAAAAGCAGTTTAGGTCTGTACCATATCATGTTTCCCAGTGAACATTAATCAAAACATCCGCAGCAAACGTATGGATAAAAAACCTAAAAGTGTGTTTTTAGAATTTTTGATAATTCTGTGCCTCTAAAGTATATTTTTTTCATTTGAATGTTAATTTCCTATTGAAGTACTGGCCCTATAAGCTTTAAAATACTTTATTACTGCAAATGTTTTCCATCATTTAGTTCCATTATCCTAACTAAGCAGTGTATTGCGAAAGGTTGCGATGTGCGAATGTGGGGCACTTTTTTTTTGGCTGCCCGGGCCGAATTGTGGCCCCAGTTCAACCCTGTATACAATGTCCTGTAAGGCAATAGAGAGAGGACCATTGTCATGTTGGCGTTCTCCCCGTCATGCGAAGTTGCTACTGCGTGCCTGGGGAAGAATGCCTAGGCTTGAACGTTCGGTGGTGAACGGTTTGAGTATTGACAGTTGCTCCATGGCTGAACTAGTTGTGCCTCTACCGCTCTACCTCAGGAAGAATAAAGCTTTATTTTAAGAAATACTAAAAGCGTTGGAGTCAAACTTACCACAATTTAGCGACAACTGGACCTGCGAGCCACGCGTGCAGTTTCCTTGGGTTCGTTGGTGTGGTGTTGAAGAGCCACGTTTGTGCGAAGGAGACTTCCGTCAGTTCTTCAGCTTCTGGCAGTGGGTAAATCCTGTCGACGGCCGGTCGTTTTCACTGTGGGCCCACAGCTGTGCAAGAGGGAGAGCGGAGAGCTTTTTAGGTACTTTCTTGGTTGTGAAGGACGTGCTTTCCTACACCGATCCTTCTACCGGAGTTCGGATATTGAATCTGCGCGTGCCTGCTGATTCAGACTCCTGCGCTGAGGAGAGCCAGCTGCACCTCATTACGAGTGCGCCGGCAGCTGTGTTTTAAGCTTTTTCTCTGGTTTTGCGTGTCACGGTGACACGCACACCTTGTGAAAAATTGCGTTTTCTTCAAGATGTATTCAGTGAAACGCACACTAAGGGATGTGAGTCTGTTGAAGATTAATGCGTGTCACAGTGATATGCACACCTTGTGAGGGAATTTCTTTCTTCTACGCATCAAGAATTCAGTGACTCGCACACTTGGGGTGCATTTCAATTAAGAATTTTTCTTCAAGTTTGACGTGTCCCGGTGATATGCACACCTTGAGAGAATTTTCCTTCTCCTTTATTTGCCCAAATTATTCACTAGGTCCAACTTTGCGTGGTACTGTGATACGCACACCTTATAAGGAGAAATTTAATTTCCTACTATGTGTCAAGGTTTCAGTGACATGCACACTTTTGGACGCATTCCAGTCCTTGTGCCTGAAAGGCTCACGGTTATGCACACACCTTAATGTGCATCTTGAAGCCTTATAGCTTTTCATGTGAAGAGTTGCGCACACATTACACGCTACAGGAGTGCACCCACCTCATCCTTATTAAGAATCACATTCAAGCTCTGCTCATTCACATTTTCTTTGGGTATTTATACACTGTGTTTTTGGGTCAACTATATGCGCTCAAATTTTCTCACTTACCCCTCCATTGCCATTTTTACCTGGGCCAGGGGAGCCACAAATGAAATGGCCAGAATGAAAGGACTATTTCATGAACTATTTATCAGCAATTGAAGAGGAGGGTTCTGAAGAGTTTACTTCCTCACGCAAAAAGAACATTTTATTGCATAGTCTAGGCCCGGAAGGAATACACATCTATCTTTAAAATGGAGAAGAAGGCCAGAACAGCAGAAGAAGGGGATGTTTTTGTGAATGGTCTAGATGACTTGGATCACTATTATCTACCCACAGTTTGCATAGCCATTAACATGTTCAACTTCTTCCAGAGGAATCAAGGCAAGTCTGAGCCTGTAGAAGACTATGTGTGGGCTAAGTTAGCGATTACATGTAAATTTGGTAATTTACATGATGATCTAATTAGTGATCAGGTCATCATGCATACTAATGATACCAATGTGCAAGAAAGACTTTGGGTGAGTGGGGACTCATCACTCAAGGATGTTATTGCTCTTGTAAAACAAGAGTCAGCTATCTAAAAGATGTGCCAAAGCAGCTCATTCCTCGACCACCACTAATGTAAGCGAAGCTAAAGAGGGTACGTTAGTTTGTAAAGTGTCTAAAGCAAAGAATTTTAAAACTACAGGAAGTTCTGAAACCAAAAGGAAACCTACAATAGGTTGGAAGGGTAAAAATCTAAGTTGTTATAGGTGTGGTAGTAAAGAGCACCTAGCCAGAGACAGAAATTGCTCTACGATAAAAGTGAAGTGTTTGTTCTCTGGTGAAATGGGTCATTATGCCAAGGTGTGCAGAAGGTAAAACAAAAGTATGCAGTGTGTTAAATTAGTGGATGACAGGTCGGAGTCTGAACAGTCTGACGCTGGCCTAGTAGATGAAGATACTAGAGTGCTGTGTATTGAGTGCCCCGTCCTAAACCTGGGCAATCTAGCAAGGAATAAACTATTGTGTGATGTAGACATTGGAGGTGTAATGATAAGCATTAGAGCAGACTTGGGCTCACCATTTACTATTGTGAACAAAGCTGTTTGGGAAAGTTAATTTGTGGATGTAGTAGGTATGCAACTAATTGATTCAGACATCCATCCAGTCACTTTTATGGGTGACAAAATACCGATGTGTGGGTATTGTGTGTTACCTTTTAAATTCAAAAATAGAGTGATGGTGGGTAAACTTTATATGTCTGAGGTTGGTCCTTCGGTGTTGGGGTGGGTGGATCAAAAATCCTTGAATATTACATTAAACCCCAACAGTGTGGAGCAAGTGCTATGAGTAGAAGACACTGAGTTATGTTTTGTAGACAAGCTTAAGAAACAGTATCCAGCGGTGTTTTCAGGCAAGATCTTTGTTCATAAGATTGTCTTAAAGAAGGACGCTGTACCCGTTTCTCATAAAGTGAGGAATATTCCTTTCAATGTGAGGGCAGAAGTTACAAAAGAATTGGAGAACTTAGAACACAAAGGTATTATAGAGGCAGTGGTGTGTGCAGAGTGGATGGCTCCACTTGTTGTGGCCAGGAAAGGGAATGGCAAATTGAGGTTATGTATAGATTTGAGGGACCTCAATAAAAATATTGTTGTGGACAAATTCCCGCTGCCCAAAATAAATGAATTGCTGGCGTTGACCAAAGGTGTCAAGTGGTTCTCGACTATTGACCTGACGTCAGCATACCACCAAGTGACCTCACATCCTGACAGCAGAGATTTAACAGTAAAAAACAACAGGAGTATAACCCGTAGACCAGGTTGAGAACCGGGTAAGTAAGTAAAAGCTAACAACAATGTCTCAACTGGATTCAGTGGTGGAGGCAAATACATCAGCATGTACACGACATTGCAAGACAAAGAAAAGGAGACTCCTAATTGTTTGTATGAAGGTGCTCATGGCATCATATATTTAAAGTACACATTTTATCATGGCAGATTCAGCAGCACTGGGAACATAAATTATGGTGGCAATCAAAGTGGCAAAGTGCACGTTGTGCTCGTGACAAGAGAATAAACGGCGCAAGTGACTAGTGCAAAACACAGCGAGCGGCGCAAAGTGACAAAGTGATAAAAAGGCTATATACAATAATCAATGGTTCAACACAATTGTTATATATAATGACTGTACAAAGTTTTTAATTTTGGAAGAACCAAAGCAAGAGATGCGTCATAAAATGCGCTGAGAGAAAGGTCGATGGCGTTTCAGTCCTATTCATTCAGGACCATCATCAGGACCAGATTGCCAATTTTTTTTAAAAAGTGCTGTGTACCAACCAGGGTTCAGCGAAACTGAAAGAACCTAGTGGTAATACAGCCAAAGTCTAGTTCAAATGATATCAGGGAGTCCTAGATGGCTAGGGCAGCAGTGTCGGAGCCCCGATCCACGGCGAAAGTCAGTTCAGAGGGACCACTAGTGAAACTGTATAATTGATAGTAGAAAAGGTTCAACTAGAATGTGAAGGTAGGGTTGGGTCACCGATCCGCTGCTAAGGTCCAAGCAATGGTATCAAGTAGAAGACTGAAGAGTCTTGCTTGAGTCAGACTAGGGCAGAGGTCTTCAAACTTTTTGATGCCGAGACCCCCTGTCAAAAGAATTTAGGCGTAAGGACCCCCTACTGCCAAAAATGTCTAGACCTTGGTACTCCTCATCATTGACAACTATCGACAACCATAAACGCCTCCAATTCCCACAGCAAATCATTTTTACAGTGGGGAAATAATATTAAACAGTGTTTATCAAATGAAAGATCAGCAAGTGTGGGGCGTGGTCAAAGG
Source organism: Calotriton arnoldi (assembly GCA_963921515.1). NCBI lineage: Eukaryota > Metazoa > Chordata > Amphibia > Caudata > Salamandridae > Calotriton > Calotriton arnoldi. Next base: position 47,521 of record CAWUFW010021352.1, on the reverse strand, counting down.
TGTGGCTTAAAACAAAAGGCCTCATTTATGAGGAATTGGCCTAGGGCAGCGCCACAAGTCTTCTTGCAGCGCTGCCCTATGCCAATGTGAAAGGGCAGGAATGCACCTTATTTATGAAATAGGATGCGTTTCTTCCTTTCCCACTGCGTTAGCGCATAAACTGCTGCCCAGCGCCAATGTAGGCAGGATAGTTTTTGTGCAGGAAGGTGCCCCGAGAGGGATTTTCCTCTTTCTATGTGAGCTGCAGAATGCAGCACACATGGAAAGAGGAAAAATACGAGGAAACATGAAAACATTTCTCCTCATTACGCCTGCTGTGGGGAGGCGTAAGGTTTTGGCGCTGCCCCAGGTTTACTTGGTTTTATAAATCTGGGGCAGTGTCAAAATCCATGGGTGTTGCGTGGGAACACCCACCGCAATGCCCATGGAACTCCTACTTGACAGACTAAGGCAAGGCAGCGACTTGCGCTGCTTTGTCTTACTCCATATGTATGAGGGCACTCATAGCCATGCAGGGTGACTTTGCGTCGCCTCATAGATACGATTGCGACGCTTTTGCTGCCGGAACTTTAAAAAAAATGACGCTCCAGCGGCTCAAGCCTCTCATAAATCAGCCCAAAATATTTTGCTAGTTTTTAGGTCTTTCACCATCAGGTAGCTACATATAAAATAATGGGTAGCTTGAATGAAAAATAAATTTTAAAAAGTTGTTACTCAGTAGGAAATGCACTGTAGTACATTAGGAAACCTCTATTAGTTAATGCACTGCAGAGGTCTGTGTGTAACCAGAGAGCCACAGAATTTTGGGGCATATTTACAAGCCCTGTGCGCCTCCTTGCACTGCCATTGCGTCACTTTTTTTGACGCATCGGCGGCGCAAACAATGCAGCCAATTTATAATGTGACGCATCTATGGAGATGCGTCACGTTGTAAAGCCCTGCATCACATTATACCTGCACCAGGTATAATGCATGCAGGCTAGGCGTTCCCACGCAAAAAGCCATGTAGAACTAACGCAGGAAATTTACAACATTTCACTGCGTCAATCTACGCCTTCACTGCTTCAAAATCCCTACGCCTGCTCAGACCAGGCGTAAGGAATGACGCAGGGCTTTTTGTGTGGGAGTCGCCTATCTGTTGTGGCACATTGCTGGAGTTGCGTCACTTTCATGAGCAACTCCAGCGATGCGTCACTTTTGTGCCAACAGATGTGTCAGTATTTCTGACGCATCTGTTAATCCTTGCGCCATGGAGCACTGTATTGTAAATACAGGACATCCATGGTGGCGCAGGACATTTGGCACTGGTGCAAGGAAATGGACGCATCTATGCAGATGCGTCAGTTCCTTGTAAATCTGCCCCTAAATTTGGTTGGTGCAGTGGGGAATAGTGACTTGTGGATTTTTAGTGCTACGAGGTCACAGCCTGTGACAGAAAGCTCTGTGAAAGTGTAAGTCATTATTTTATTCTTGCATTACACACATTATAAGGTAGACTGCTACAAACTGTGCAAATAGTTTTGGGATATAATGGAGCTTCCAAAATGTAGATTTTAGTAATACCAGAACATATGTAATGCATTTTTTTCTCCATAACTGTCCCTTTAACACCTCCTCAGAGGTACTAGCAATTAAAAGCATGCACTTCACAGCCCAGTTGTTAATCTTCTTACTACCACTAAAAAAACAAACAATCTTTGCCATCACAAAGCAATTAAAGCCAGCTCCCAAGCACCATGTACATTTGCAGATTACCTCAAAACACACATTTTGCATTTCCTTCAGGCAAGCAGGAACCCTGGCACGAAGGATTGTTTCAGGCCCAGGCCAGCCTCTTCGTTTCACAGCACAGGAGACGGTTAACTTCAGCACGACCTGAATGAAGCGTCCCGGTTTTCAAAAGGAAGAGCACGTTTTAAATTCCAGGCAGAAGTGAGGCCTGGAAATGCGCGTCCCCCTTCCCAGGACTCCACGGCCCCCCTGCGGGTCACGCCCCACAGATTGAAGACCTCTGGACAAGGGGATGGCAGGAACCGCCACAAGCGTATGCGGTTTAGGCACCGGTCCAGGCAATGATACCGGATTGAAGAGTGAAGAGCCTAGCTGGAATTAATCAGAGGTCTGGCAGGAACCGCCACAATCGTGTGCGGTGTGAGCCGATCTTTCAGTTTCGCTGAACCCTGGTTGGTACACAGCACTTTTTTTTAAAAATTGGTAATCTGGTCCTGATGATGGTCCTGAATGAGGACCGAAACGCCGTTGACCTTTCTCTCAGCGCATTTTATGACGCATCTCTTGCTTTGGTTCTTCCAAAATTAAAAACTTTGTACAGTCATTGTATATAACAATTGTGTTGAACCATTGATTATTGTATATAGCCTTTTTTTATCACTTTGTCACTTTGCGCCGCTCGCTGTGTTTTGCACTAGTCACTTGCGCCGTTTATTTTCTTGTCACGAGCACAACGTGCACTTTGCCACTTTGATTGCCACCATAATTTATGTTCCCAGTGCTGCTGAATCTGCCATGATAAAATGTGTACTTTAAATATATGATGCCATGAGCACCTTCATACAAACAATTAGAAGTCTCCTTTTCTTTGTCTTGCAATGTCGTGTACATGCTGATGTATTTGCCTCACCCACTGAATCCAGTTGAGACATTGTTGTTAGCTTTTACTTAGAAGAGATTTAACAGCATTCATAACGCCGGTTGGGTGTTTCAGATTTATTCGCATGCCGTTCGGACTAGCCACAGCAGCTACAGTCTTTCAAAGACTTATGCATAGACTTTTCAAAGTTCTTCCTGGGGTAGCTTACTTCCATGATGACATACTGATTATGGGCAAGAGCACAGAGGAACATGTATGAAGACTGTATGGAGTCTTAGATAAGTTGAAAGCCTGTGGTTTAACTTCTGAAATAGACAGGTGTAGATTTGGGAAACAATTGGTGACTTATTTGGGGCACGAGTTGTGTGGTAATGGTATCTCTCCCAAAAAAGAAATTCTGGAATCTATTAGGGAGGCCCCAGCTCCGTCATGTAAATATGAATTGAGATCATTTTTGGGCTTAGCCGAATTTTATGCCAAATTTGTTGAGGGATTTGCAGAGAAAATGTATCACTTAAGGCAACTCCTACGCAATAGGCAGGAGTTTGAATGGAATGAGGTGTGTCAAAAGCAATTTGAGCTGATTAAACTTTGTGTCTGTGGGGCAATACCTTTACAAGGATTGATCATGGAGCTAAAACATTGATTACCACCGACGCCAGTGGTAGGACTTGGTGCTGTCCTTTCCCAGATTTCAAGTGATGGGGTTGAAAGCATCATTTCTTTTGCTTCCAGATCCTTAACCTCTCCTGAAGGGAAATATACAGTGATAGAACGGGAGATATTAGCTTGTGTATGGGCCACGTCTAAGTTCAGACAGTTTGTGTGGGGTAAAGAGTTCACTATAGAGACAGGCCATAAGCCACTGGTGAAGGTATTAACCACTGAGGGTTTAAGTATTGCTACTCCCCGTGTAGCTAGAATGTCCCTTCACTAATTTGATTACGCGTATAATGGTGAGTACATTCCAAGGAAAACAAATAGAGTAGCTGACTATCTCAGCAGGTCACCTTTGCAAGGAGAATGTAATGAAGTGTGCGAGTGGGATGATTACAGTGTCACAAGCGTGGAATGTGATGCCGGGAGTATTTCTGAGGCTGATTGGGAAACAGGTTACAGAAAGGACTCTACTTTGAGCAAAGTCAAAGATTATACGTTGCAGGGTTGGCCTGATAAAAAGGTGATTGATGAAGAATGTAAGAGTTTTTGGGAGCTCAGAGGTGAAATATCTATCTCGGGTTTAGGATTCCTTCTAATAAATAATAAAGTCATTCTGCCGCAGAGTTTGCTGAAGAAAATACTGGAGTTAACACATGAGGGACATCAAGGCATTTTTAAGTCTAAGAATAGACTTAAGAATTAGTATTGGTGGTCCGGAATGGACACTGCAATGGAAAAATTTGTCTGAGCATGTAAACGTTGCAGGAACGCGGATAAGTCTGTGGTTGTACTGAGACCACCCTTGGGCACTAGAGTAATACCTTCTGGTACATGGGAGGATTTAGCTATTGACATCCTGGGTCCTGTGTTGGACAATAAGGGTGTGCCTAAATACATCTTGGTGTTGTTTGACATGTATTCTAAATGGCCGGAGTTGAGGATTTGTGAGTCTTTTGATGCTACCAATGCTGTAACGTTTTTAGAAACTGTATTTTTGAGAGAAGGCATCCCCAAGTCACGTTTGAGTGATAATGGACCACAATTTGTTGCTGAAAAGTTTACTTGTTTCTTGAAAAGGAATGGGATCAAGGAAAAAAAGACTCATTCAGCTTGTAATGGCGCTGTTGAGAGGTTCAACAGAGTCATCATGTGCAGTATTCAATCATCTATAAATGCTGGTAAGAATTGGAGGCTGGAACTTAATAGGTTGGTGTGGGCGTATTGCATCACCCCTACTGTAACAGGATACAGCCCTTTTAAAATTTTGAGGGGTAGAGATCCCTTCACCAGAGATAATTCGGCATGGATGTCTCAGGAATTGCAGTACAAATGGTCGCCAGAGGTTGTCAAAACTAATCTTGAGAAAGCCCGTAGCATGTACAAGGAATATTTTGACCAAAAGAGGAGTGCCAAAATTGTACCCTTGTGTGAAGGGGAGTGGGTGTAGGTCAAGTCTTGTAGGTTAGTTAGGAAAGGGAGAAGCCATTTTTCAGAACCATTGAGAGTGAGGAAAGTCTTCGCATGTTCTGCTGAATTGGAAGATGGCAAGGTTTGGCATTTCAGCAAACTGGCCAAATGCAACAAAATCTTTTCATGGAAGAGGGGCTGTGACCGCTCTTTGGTTTAATGGATTTGGGATGAGAACATCTTGGATGATGTGATTACTGGAATCAATTCCAATATGGAGTGTAGTGATGGAAGTCCTTCGGTGTCAACAGATGATACACAAACTAATGGTACATATGGGGAATGCTGTGTGTCCAGTGGCGTAAGTGAGTCATTATTGCCGCTGTGTACACAGAGAGCTTCAGATGTGGAAGGTGGAGTGAAAGTTACGCGTCGGGGCAGACAGGTCAAATTGCCTGTCAAGTATAATGATTACATTGTTGATTAATTTTTTGGTGGCACACTTTTCTTTGCATTTTTCCAGAGTTCTTCTACTTGTAATGCTTTGATGTGTTGTCACTGTCTATTATTATCAGTATAATTCACTTACCTGAAGGCATGATGTTGTTTATCTCATGCCATTGTATTTATTATATTTCCTTTAGTTGTTATGTATTCTCTTGTATTTTTGTATGGCCTGGGCATCTAACCTGTTTTGCCTTCTGTTCTATATCAATGTATAGAAAGGAAAGATGTGTCATGTTGGCGTTCTCCCCGTCATGCGAGGTTGCTACTGAGCACGTGGGGGAGAATGCCTAGGCTTGAACGTTTGGTGGTGAACAGTTTAAGTATTGACAGTAGCTCCGCGGCTGAACTAGTCGTGCCTCTGCCGCTGTCCCTCAGAAAGAATAAAGCTTTATTTTAACAATACTAGAAGCGTTGGAGTCGTACTTACCACAGCCATCAGCAGTGGTTGTGCGGTTTCTTGAGAGGCAGTCAAGCAGCAGCACTTGTGACAGACAGCTGTGCATTGGGAGACATTGCAGAGAAGAATAGACTGCCAATAAGAAAAAGAAGTGTTTATTCACCCGATGGTTGGCCTAATAGGTAACAATGTCTGCTACTAAGTCTGCGGCTGCCTGCATAGCAGAGATTATTTCATATTCCGCCGGGGGGAATGGCCCTAAGGAGTGGCCTCTAGTTTCCATTAAAGGAATGAAAGGCAGAAAGTAACCTTGCTGGTAACCTAGCAGGATCAGGTGACCAGCGTGTGATGGCACCTTGCTGACTCATCTGTGAGAGCAGAATGGACAGACCAATGGAGGCAGGCTAGGGGACTTTGAAGGAGAGAATAAGGGGAGGGATAGCATGAGAGGAGAGAGAAGAGATAGCAGACCTGCAAACTCAAAGGATGCCACCATGTGTCACACAATATCGGCTTCCTTCACATGGTCACCTGGTATCACATGGTGGCAGGAAAACCAAGCTGGAAAGAGGAGATTTCTAGCTCATTTTAGGAGCCTTCGAAAGCCGACGTCCATTGAGTGGTGTGAACACACCCCAGGATATAGGTACCAGCCTCAGCATGCTTGTATTAGAAGGAGGGGATTTGTTGGCAGAGGGTGCAGAAGTGCCTCATAGGTAGTTCTGGGCAAAAGGCCATGGCTCCTCCAAGGCCACACCCCTTCCTCAGAAGGTGAATTTTTTCCTAAGGTTGGCAAGTCTGAATAGATTGTGTTAGAGGTGAAGGAATGGAACATAGATTACCAGACTAGGGAGAGAGCAGATATATGGAGGATAATGGAGAGGCTAGTGGGGAGAGGGAGAAAGTGGTGAGGGGAGAGGAGTGACTGCAGAGAGAGCAGAGTGTATGGGGGAGAGAGGATAGACAGGGAGAGTGGTGAAACCAAAATGGAGAGGAGACAGATGGGGCAGTACTGGCTTTTGGGCGGTGCGGTCGGTGCGGGCGGTGCCGCCACACCGGGCATCAAGCTGGGCGGCACCATTTGCACATGCACTCTGAAAATACGCATTATTGGGAGCCCCCGTAGCACTGCTTTCAAAGTGAAAGCGCTGATTCTATCCTCTCCCCTTGGTGGCCTGTGAGAGGGCTCTGTACTTTATTTGGGGCACCAACCTGCACTTATTGCTTGGCACCGGGACTCTCTGCTCAAGTGGCTTTGCCGAACGACTGGTGGCGACAGCATCTTCAGTGCAGCCCGGCCTGTCATTGTGCATCAGTCATGCATTCCTTTCAATTGGTTAATTGGAATGGGTGTGGTGGCTGAGCGTGGTGAGATGGGCTGTGTGCCAGGTGCAGTGCACAACCTGAATTGAGAGTGCACATGGGTGGCAACAGTGCCTAGAATTTGTTCTGCTTTGGATGTGGTGTGCTCTGGACCCATTTTCCTACTTATGCCACCTGCTTGCCTGCCCTGCCCATCTAGTCTGCCTGAAGTACCCTTGTTTAAAACATTTCCTAAAGCAGACAGCAGTGCATGCTGTTTTCTGTTCCGTCCTCTATAGGTTCAGAGCTTAGAGTGGTTCTCGGAGGCCTTGGCCCCATCCTGCATCAGCCTCTCCATCCTCCTGTTGATCCCACGGGGAGAAAATGTGGTGCCCTGTGTGTGTAACAATAGGAGTAGAATATTACATATTTATGGTTCTGTATAGTAACACTGCGTGTATGCAAGCATGCAAGATTTTGCATGTTTGGAAGTGTCACAGGGCACCGTGTTTATCTGTGAGAATGGCAGAGAGTGAGCGAGTTCTGAAGTTTGACGGCTGGTTGTGTAACCAATCATTTTTTTAAGGTTAGGCTTCTAACAACAGCTGGAGGTGTGTGACAGTGTAGCAGGTCTATGTGTTTGAGAACGGTCCTTGTGAATAAGTCTACAACAAAATAATGTATGCGTACGTTTAAGATTGAATAGGTTTATGCATGTGGGCCTGATTCAATGATAAATCAGTGTGCGTATGGAGTGTAATAGAAATATATGTGAGAAGAGAGCAGTGTGTGTCTGACTGACCATGCAAGTTGCTATCTATGAAAATCGTGTACCTGTGACTAAGTGTTTGGAAGCAAACTCTGTATATTGAATGGTATTAAATAGCAATACGTTCGGCTCAGTATGTCACAGTCTTTCCTGTAGCTTATAGGAGCATTTTGTGTGTTTGTCTGGAAAGTGTGTACTGCTATATATATTACAAAGTATGAAAAAGTAGAATCAGTTTGTAAGGATGACATTTTGCTCATGGCGTGGTTGAAAGCAGCGTGTCTGTGGCTGATAATGCTACATTAGTAAGGGTGTGTGTCACAAATAGCAATGTTTATGCTTTGAATTAATGCAGTGTCTCATGTTTTGTACCACTATGTCACTAAAAGAATGTTTAGCACGATTTAATGTGATTTGTTTAGTGGTGGTGAGCAGGGCAACTGTGTAGTTTGATGTTAGTGTGAGCATGTAGTTGTGTAAATTGTGTATATATATATATATATATATATATATATATATATATAATGTATATATTATCTACTGGCGGTCGCCAGTAGATAGTTATAGTTAGGACCTATTATCCATAGGAAAATCATAACATTCTTTTCCCAATAACTTTGGCGCCGGTTGACGAATCTTCGCGAAATTTTCAAAACTTATGGCCCGTTACGGTCAGCTCTTATCCTGAAAGTGTCGGGGTGATTCGGCAAGCGGGGGCCGAGAAAAAAGGGGGGTCCCAAAACGTGTTTTCTCCATGTTATTTTCCATAGGAAACTTTAGCCACGGCTACAGCCCGAACTGCTGAACGGAATTACACCAAATTTGGCAAAAAGGTAGTGCTTGGTTCAGAAAGCGCCCTTTTTTTAAATGGTGTAAATCCGTTCAGTAATTCCAGAGAAATTCAAAAAATAAGAGTAAAAAAATCAATTTCCCATAGGAAACTTTATGCAAGGCTACAGCCGAAACTACTGAACGGATTTACCCGAATTTGGCAAAAAGGTAGTGCGTGGTTCAGAAAGCGACCTTTTTAAAAATGGTGTAAATCCGTTCAGTAGTTGCTGAGAAAATCAAAAATAAAAGTTTTGATATTTAGAGGCACGGAGGATCCGCGGACCCTCCCGACCACGAGCTTTATTCTAATTTGCTGTCAACACCCCAAACCAGGAAGTGTTGGCAGCCATCTTGTGACTCGGTAGAACCGAGTCACAAGAAATCAGAATAAAAAACATGAAAAAAAAGAAAAGGGGGCAGGGTAGAAACACCCTGACCCCCTAGGCCTGCTTAGGGGGTCCCACAAGGACCCCCAGGGCCCAAAAAAGCATTTTTTTTTGTTTTAAACGGCAAAATTCGCGTAGGATCCGCGAATCCCACCGTGGGGGAAAAAAACGAAGTGTGGGCTCCCGCACTTCGTTAATATTTAGCCCCCGGGTGGGCCAGGTCCCGGGGGCATGTTCAATATAATTGCGGGGGCCCAGGGGGGCCCCCGCAGCCCCGGGGACCGCCACCCCCCGGGGCTTTTCTGAAATATTTGTGGGGGCACACAGCCCCCGGGGACCGCCACCCCCGGGGCTTGGTTTTTTAATGTTGGGGGCCTCCAAGGCCTCCAAACCCGGGGACTGCCACCCCCGGGGCTTTTCTCAAATATTTGCGGGGGCACACAGCCCCCCGCAGCCCCGGGACCGCCACCCCCGGGGCTTGGTTTTTAATGTTGGAGGGCCTCCAAGGCCCCCAAGCCCCGGGGACTGCCACCCCCGGGCTTTTCTCAAATATTTGCGGGGGCACACAGCCCCCCGCAGCCCCGGAGACCGTCACCCCCGGGGCTTGTTTAAAAAAAAAAAAATGTACCTGTGTGGGGGCTCGAGCCCCCCCACACGCCCCGGGGACCGCCACCTCCCGAGGCTCTAATTATTCAAATTTGGGGGTCCTGACGGACCCCAAGCCCTGGGGACCACCATCTCCCCGGGGCTGTGCAATTGTTGGGAGGGGGCCGCGCACCCCCCCTCCTGGAGCCCTTCATAGCCCTGGGGACCGCCACCCCCCAGGGCCGGCTCCTGCAGTGTCCCGGGGTGCCCACCCCCGGGACACTGCTGTTTGCAATGACAGGGCGGGAGCCTCGCGGCTCCCGCCCTGTCATTGCAAACTGCTTTGCTTCATTGAAGCGAGAGCAGGGAAACCTGCTCTCTCTTCAATGAAGCAAAGCACATTGCTTTTCCACACGGGGAGCTGCATGTCAGCAGCTCCCCATGTGGAAAAGCAATGCCGGCTCCCTCAGGAGGCGGGGAGCCGGCGGGACCGTGGGGGAATTGGGGACCCCCCCACGGTCCCCAATGAGAGGCCAGGCTCCGGGGGATGGGGTCCCCGGGGTCATGAGTGGCCCGGGAGGGGGGCCACACGGCCCCCCTCCCCCATTATAAAAAGAAAAAACACGGAAAGGCCGGCCCCGGGGGATGGGGTCCCCGGGGCCATAAATGGCCTGAGGAGGGGGGCCACGCAGCCCCCCTCCAATAATTTAATTAAAAAAAAAAAACACTGGCCATGCCCCGGGGATGGGGTCCCCGGGGCCGAATATGGCCTTGGGAGGGGGGCAACGCGGCCCCCTTCCATTTTTTTTAAAGAAATAAAATAAAATAGGGGTGAGGCCCTGGGGGATGGAGTCCCCAGGGCCAATAAAATAGGAAAGGAAGGGGGGCCACACAGCTCCCCTTCTTAAAAAAAAAAGAAAAAAAAAAGACCGGCATCGAACTGGAGGCCCCGCCCCCTCCCTGCAACACTCTGCAAACGCGCCCCCTGGCGCGTTGTAAGATAGGGAACTAATTCCCCTTGAATACTGGGGGTCCCTGGGGGCCAACTAGCCCACCAGGAACCTCCAGTATGCGCCAGGGAGCTGCGTTGCAGAGAGGTGTTCAGAGGCCACGCCCTTTTTACACCTCTCTGCAATGCAGCTCTGTGGCGCTTACTGGAGGTACCTGGTGGGCTAGTTGGACCCCAGGGACCCTCAGGATTCAAGGGACTTTATCCCCCAACTTAAAATGCGCCACGGGCGCGTTTGCACAGTGGTGAAGGGGAGGGGCGGGGCCTGAGGTGACTATGTGTGCAAACACGCCCTGTGGCGCGTTTTAAGTTGGGGAATTAATTCCTCTTCAATCCTGAGGGTCCCTGGGGTCCAACTAGCCCACCACGTACCTCCAGTAAGCGCCACAGAGCTGCGTTGCAGAGTGGTGCAAAAAGAGGCATGGCATGGGCCACCTCTCTGCAATGCAGCCCTGTGGCGCTTACTGGAGATACGTGGTGGGCTAGTTGGACCCCAGGGACCTTCAGGATTTAAGAGGAATTAATTCCCCAACTTAAATCGCGCCACAGGTGTGTTTGCACACATGTCACCTCAGGCCCCGCCCCTCCCTTCACCACTGTGCAAATGCGCCCCCTGGCACGTTGTAAGTTGGGGAATTAATTCCCCTTGAATACTGAGGGTCCCTGGGGGCCAACTAGCCCACCAGGTACCTCCAGTATGCGCCAGGGAGCTGCGTTGCAGAGAGGTGTTCAGAGTCCACGCCCCTTTTTACACCTCTCTGCAACGCAGCTCTGTGGCACTTACTGGAGGTACCTCGTGGGATAGTTGGACCCCAGGGACCCTCAGGATTCAAGGGGACTTAATCTCCCAACTTAAAACGCGCCTCGGGGCGCGTTTGCACAGTGGTGAAGGGAAGGGGCGGGGCCTGAGGTGACATGTGTGCAAATATGCCTTGTGGCGCGTTTAAAGTTGGGGAATTAATTCCCTTTCAATCCTGAGGGCCCCTGGGGGCCAACTAGCCCACCAGGTGCTTCCAGTAAGTGCCACTGCGCTGCGTTGCAGAGAGGTGGTCCAGGTCATGCCCTTTTTTACACCTCTCTGCAACGCAGCTCTGTGGCGCTTACTGGAGGTACCTGGTGGGCTAGTTGGATCCCAGGGACCGTCAGGATTCAAGGGGACTTAATCCCCCAACTTAAAACGGCCACAGTTCGTGTTTGCACACATGTCACCTCAGGCCCCCCCTCCCTTCACTACTGTGCAAACGCGCCCCGTAGCGCGTTTTAAGAGGTAGTTTTAATCCCCCTGCCCTATTATGTACTAGGGCCTTACAGAGGAGGTCATGCTAATCACAGGGGTACCCCAACGCATAGTGTTCCCTAGTGTATGTAGGTGTTTTCACTGTATTCTAAGTGTCTTTTAGCGTAGCACTGGCTCTAGGCCTGGTTAGTCAGAGTCAGTTACCACCAGTACCCGTCTGAAAAAGTTGTGGGCACAGGATGATTTTGCAACAAGGCCTCTTTCTGCTCCTCTGTTGGTTCTTTCTGCACATGTCTTGCTTCTTCCTGCACTTTTCTTCGTCTTTGTGGACTTCTGTTGCTTCTTTCTGCATTTCTTTTGCTTCTTTCTGTGCGTTTTTTCTTCTTTCTTCACATATCCTACCTCTGTAGGCATAGTTAGAGACTAGCATTTAAAAAATCTTTGAAATTTACTTAAAAAACCATAGGTTACAGGCACGTTATAGTTAGAAATTAGCATTTAAAAACCTTAGAAATTCACTGAAAAAACCATAGGTTTCAGGCACGTTATAGTTAGAAATTAGCATTTAAAAAACCTTAGAAATTCACTGAAAAAACCATAGGTTTCAGGGACGTTATAGTTAGAAATTAGCATTTAAAAAACCTTAGAAATTCACTGAAAAAACCATAGGTTTCAGGGACGTTGTAGTTAGTTGGACATTTCACTCGTACAAAACCATAGAAATTCCCCCGTTATAGTTAGTTCAGCTAACTATAACTTGCGCGCCCGCAATGCACTGCTGATGAAGTCACATATTACATCACTCATGACATGGTCAGTGACATCACTGATGACATCACTCATGACATCTCAAATGACATCACTGATGACATCACTGATGACTTCATCCAGTGACTGTGTGTTTCTGTAAAGTTTAAATATATTTTATATATATGCCAAGGTGTATTGAAGAATGAGAGGGTGTAGAAGTGTCTGGATGAAGGATTTAGTAGGTGCGTGACTGACTGTATAAGTGAGTGATTAAATGTGTCTTACTGAATGCATGGGTTAATGACTAAACTGTCTGAATGTGTGTATCAGTATGTCTGTTGTTGTGTAAGCTGCTGCATGTGTTAGTCAGTAGCTACATGAGTGTCTATATGGGTTATTGATTGGTTGCCTGAGTATTTGTATGGGAGACTGAGTGTGTGTGTGGGTGGGGTGTGTGTGACTCTGAGCATAGATGTGTGAGTGGGTGATTCACTGGGTGCATGATTTCAAGAGTGCATCTGTGATGGACTGTATGGGTGGGTGAGTGTGTGTATGGGTCTGTTAGTGAGTGAATGTATATCTCAGTGGTACATGTGTGAAAAGTAGTATATATGTGTGTTGGAGTACATAATTGGCTACAAATGAGAGTGTGTTATTGTGAGAGTGGCTGTATGGATGAGTGTGTGCTTGTATCATTGATTGTATAAGAGCGTAAGAATGTGCTAGTATTTGTATGAGTAATTGAGCTGGTGTGTGTATAACTGTATATCTGAGTAAATGGCAGTGTGATTAATTATTTGCATGACTGACTAGGTGTGTGAGTACCTCTATGGATGAGTGGCGGTGTTTGAGTGTCTATATAGGAGTATGAGTGCATATGATAGTCCTGTACTGAGTGACCGTAAGTATGAGTGACTGTACGGGTGAGTGTGTGAATCTGTGTGTAGACCTAAGAATCAGTGAGTGGGTATGTAGTTATTGGTGTTGGAGTGTCTATGGTTTTGAGAATGGTAGTCTGTAATTTAGAGTGGGTGTATCAAAAGTTATATTAGGGTGTGAGAAGATGCATGAAATTTTCACATGGATGATGTCATCAGTGATGTCATTTGAAATGTCATCAGTGATGTCATCAGTGATGTCACTGACCATGTCATGAGTGATGTAATATGTGACGTCATCAGCAGTGCATTGCGGGGGCGCGAGTTATAGTTAGCTGAACTAACTATAACGGGGGAATTTCTATGGTTTTGTACGAGTGAAATGTCCAACTAACTATAACGTCCCTGAAACCTATGGTTTTTTCAGTGAATATATATATATATATATATACTTAGCTATCAGATGGTGCAAAGAATGTGGGGGCATCTTATCAAGGGGCTGCGATAAGATTATCGCCGCTTTAGTGTCCGTTTTCGGGCGGAAAGCGGCGATAATATTATCGCTATATTAACAAGGACACGCTAGCACGTGTTTCCTTGCCTTAGCGCCCGTTGTCAGCACGCCTCGCATCCATCGCTAATGAGATGCAAAGGAGGCGTGCCTGACAAAACCCCACGTGAAAATATCGCTAACCCAGCTTCGCGATATTATCAACGATGGGTAGCGATATAGAAAATCGCGTTAACTATGCCTTAACGCTGGAATTTAACGTCTGTTAAATTCCAGACTAAGGCATACCTAACATGGGGGTGGATTGTGTGGCTAAGACCACATGCCCTATCATCAAGGATATCGCTGTTTTCCATGGAACATCGCTGGAAAACCAGCGATGTTCCATGGAAAACACCGCTATCGCTGGAATAATTATCGCCATTGCGCTAAGCGTTGTTAATACAGCGCTAGCATGGCGATAATTTCCAGCGATAGCCGGCGATACAAAATCCCACGCTAAGCGCGGCCAGCGATAATTATCGCTGCCGCTTGATAATATGCCCCTAAATATGTTTCTCAGCAGAACTGATGTGGTCACACTTGCGAGTCTACCGTGCAAGGGTAGGGCATCCCTTGAAAAGTGACACTGGACACTCACGCAAATTGGCGTGCCACTACGCTTGACTTGAAGAGTCATTCATGTTACCAAAATAGGGTCGTTATTAAGAACATTTTTAGAAACCTAGAGAGGTACGTGTGATTGGGAGCCTACAGAGAATTTATTTACCAATATCACAATCACTGTGTAGATTAGGTTAAATAGGTCCTGATGAATAGCTACCAGATCATTTATATGGCTACTTAAAGCTTGAAACATTTTGACCCAATAGCTATCTTAGATAATTATTTCTAGCAGATAGTGCCACTATTATTCTAATATAGGCAGGAGGACTCGCTGATTAAAAAGTTTTTTTGAGAGTACCCCTTGCACTATTTTTAATCTTGCACTTACACTTATACACTAATCACTCTAATCTACACAAATACCCACACACCTAGCCTTCACTGGTGGCATTGAAAAGATCTCCAGTAAAGTGCCCCCTTGAGGGCGCCTGCCGAGCATTGCAGTGCCTTCCTGATGTGGAGCAAAAGCCAGAAGATGAAGCATGACATCTACCTAGGTGTGTGAGGGCAATTGCTCCTAAGGCGTCGTGCTCCCTGCTGACCCCTTATGACTTGTCTGACCTGAGTAGAAATCTTCCCTCTTCTTCTTAAAATGTACTACATATCCCCTTGGTCTATATCAGTGTTAACGATGTCAAGTGAACAGTACCTGCTACAGCATTGGTGTATTCATTTAAGCTGAACCATTCTGGCAATGAGGTTAACATATGAGAGGCATATACCTAGGTGATGGCTTCTGTGGTCATGTGATTTGTACATTCTTAAAGCTCCTATTTGGTGTGGTCATTTGCCCTACACATGTTTGTATCTAAGGGCCTCATTAGGATGTCGGGCGGACTGCCACCGACTGGCCGTCAGTCTGACCGACATCCAGTGTATTGGTCCAACCACCGGATTAAGATACCGGCAGTCGGAGCAATTTGGGCAGGGGGAAGACCACAGTCTCCGACAGGCTCAAGAAGCTCATCGGGGCGGTGGTTGTGGCCTAATCCCTACAGTGGATGTGGTGCCTGCGGAGGCACCGCCGTAGGGGTTAGGATGTCCCTTTCCTTCAGCCTTTACATGGCGGTCCCACCGCCATGTAAAGGCAGAAGGGAAGGGACCTTAGGGGCCCCTAGCAGGGCCCATGTCCCCCGTGGGCCTCTGCAATGGGGCCAGGGGGGCACATGTGGTGCCCCCAAACATCCATGCACTGTGTGCCACGCACCACAAGGTGCCTGGGACACGGTGCATGGATGTTTACAAACATCCCTTTTTCAATTGCGGTTTGTGCTGCAGCCCTTTTCCAGGCCGCAGCACAGGCCACAGTTGAAAAAGGTGATGTTTCCGACCGCCTACATGGCGGTTGCATCAAAATCTGGCAGGTGGGACCGCTGACTTCTTGTCGGGCTGTCCCAATACGATGGCGGTTGGACACTCCTTCGACCGCCATCCTAATGACCCCCTCAATATTGAAAGAGTTGAGTAGGACTTACGTGGCCACCAACGAAGATCTTTGGGCCTCACAAGAGTTAAGATATATAGAGATATCAATAAAATACAATGGGCCTAACCTGGACCACAACGTAATATTAAACCAATGTACATATTTTTACTAACTTGCGAGCAAACTACAGCAGCACTGGCTGCTTGCAGAACTTGGCTTAGCACTCCTGGATCTGTCACTGCAACCCCATGATGTGCACCTGCACAGGCCTCCAGGACGTGCTAAACCACATAAAATTGTGCATGCGTAAGCACTGCTCCACCCTATTCCTGCTCCTGGCACTGACCAACATGGCAGATCAGCCTGCTGTGGTCTGCAACAGAACGGACTGGCTCTCCTTCCAACCCCATTGAAAGGATGACTAATGGTGCAACAGTGTGGGTCTGGTGTTGTGTATGCTCAGGGGCATGTACAGTTTACCTAACAAAACATCTAACAGAGACCGGTGATGCTATTGCAGTGAGAATTGTACTCATTCAGCCTCAATATCAGGCAGAAACACTTTGTTGTAAATGTGTAAATGTGAAATGTCACAGACCAAACTTGTTGTCCTTGACCTGAAGATAGGCGAATGCCAGTTTGAACTGTTCACCTTCTGTTTCAAATCGCCAAGCAGTTGGCATTCTTTTTATGATTCTTGTTACTGGTGCATGAATTAATTTAGACATATTCTCTCAGTATACATTCTGTGAGAGAACTGGACAAAGCCAGTACATGCGTAGTAGGCTGTGCTGCAAAATAGAAATGAAGTGCATTGCCAGATCTATGCAGGGCCATAGTGCTGCAATAACAGGGGTTGCTCAGAGGTGAGGTGTATCCAGAGAGCAGTTTGTGTGACTAGTCCTGTAATAGAGTTGTGCTACTTTCAGAGTTGAAGTTTATTGAATCAAAGGTTTTTGTGCCTTCATTTTGTAATAACAGGAGTGCTACAGTTCAGGTTTTCTGGTTTATTTCCACAGCGATTTCAGAGTTTCAATGCTAGTATAACTGTTTGGGGCTGCAGGTCAGGCCTGAGAAGAGTTGCACACTTTAAGTCTTTTTGTGCCAATGTGTTAGTCTTTTCTCTATGGAATGTTTATTTCCTGAAGGTGACATATTATAGCCCTGCCTATAAAATGGCAATTCACTCTCCTCTGTGCAATCTGTAGCCACTTTGCATAACAGCATAATACTTGGTTCTCTCTGATCTTGTTTAACTTGAATCACCTGTTTGCATGTAATTTTCTTACAATGAAAGTATTGGAATATATCAAGTGTGCCATTACAGAGTCTAAGGCTTTCTAGCCATTGTAAGCAAAATTATTGCTATAAAATGCACTAATGAACAACATTTTTTCAAATGTTTGTCTGCTGCATCAACCCCACTCCTGAACCTTTCTGGGGCACACAAGCTCCCTATCTCTCTGCAAATCAGATCAGAGATTACACCTGAATTTAGTCAGTCCATGCACACAGCAGGTGGTGTAGTTGGTTGAAGTGGACCATGCCAGTAGTAGCAAGAGCGTGGGCCGCCTGAGAAGAAATTTGGTCAACTGCACTTTTTTTTTTTTTTTACAAATTAACCATGGGACGGGGTGTGAGGGGGCACCACTTGAGATTACCTCCCAGCACGCCACCGGCCCTGGATGGGGGGAAGCGCTGAGCCTAGAATGGAGAACAGACAGACTGGGGGTGAATTGGAAAAGAAAGTGACTGTTAGAAATGGGGCTCTCTAGTTGGCAGAGGTAGGTACCTTTGTCCAAGTAGGGACCCTTCTTCCTAGTCAGGGTAAGGGGGATACACTTCTAAAATAACCCCTGCTCACCCCCTTGGTAGCTTGGCACGAGCAGACAGGCTTACCTCAGAGGCAGTGTGTAAAGCATTTGTGAACACATACAGTGATACAGTGAAAACACTACAAATGGACACCACAACAGTTTAAAAAATAAGTAATCTTTATCTAAACCAAAACAAGACCAAAGCGACAAAAATCCACAATACAGAACTAAAAAAATGATTCTTAAAAGGTAGAAACATTTCTGTTCCAAGAAAATGTGGGATGCAACACTTTTACACAAAGTACCTTGGATGCGTTGAAAAATGCAAGCAAAAAGGGTCACAGGGAAGGTGATGCGTCAGTTCCTTACACTCAGGGAAGGTGATGCGTTGGTTCCTTGCTCCGGGAAAGGTGATGAGTCAGTTCCTTACTGCTGCACAGGGGAGGTGATGCATCGGTTTCTTACCGGAGAGGAGGTGATGCGTCGGTTTCTTACTGCGTGGGGAGGAGATGCGTCAGTTTCTTACTGCGTCCCCCAATGATGCGACAGACTTACCGCTTCGATGCGATGCATGACGATCCTGTACAATGCATCGGTTCTTCTCCAACCAGGCCTGCATCAGAATTGGTGCGGTGATCTCGGACGTCGGAGATTGGTGCACATGATTTGTCGCACGGCAGACACTGCAGCCGCGAGCAGGCGCTGCGTTGATTCTTTGGCCGCAGCGATGCATCGGAAAATTCTTCTCGCACCGCTGTGATGCATCGGAAACAGGCGATGCGTTGATTTTCACAGTTATTGCAGTTTCCAGTCCCAAAACAACCTCCAGAGGTTCAGAACACTGGCAGGCACCTCTCAGCAGGTCAGAACTCCCAGCAAAGGAGTTCAGGGGGGACTGGGGGTGAAGTCTTTGTGTCCCTGAGACTTCAGAACAGGAGGCAAGCTCTATTTCAAGCCCTTGGAGATCTTCCTCAAGCAGAGGACACAGCACACAGCAAAGTCCTTCTCCTTTCCTTGGCAGAAAGTAGCTACTGCAGGCCAACCCCAGACAGCAAACAGCACAGGGGCAGTATTCCTCCTCAGTTTCTCCAGCTCTTCTCCTTGGCAAAGGTTCCTCTTAATTCTCAGAAGTGATCTAAAGGTCTGGGGTCTGGGTTGCACTTTTTATGCAGTAAAACTCTTTATTCTCTGGTGCAGAGAAGCTCTTTGCCCAGCCAAAATCAGTTCTGTCCTCTCTGGTGCAGCTTCCTGGTAGGAGGTGGAGACAGCATTGTCCTTGGCAGACCAGGCCCATTCAGGGGTAAAATAAATCGCCTCCCCCTACTCTGAATGCAGCCCAGGCCTATTCAGCCCAGCCCTGACTCACTCTGGAAAGGCAGGACACACTTAACCCCCCCCAAGTGGCTGTCTGAACACAAACACATCCTCAGCCCCTGTCACTCCAAAAACCGGTCAGTCAATAAACAACCTAGCAGAGGCACACTGGATGGTTGGGCAAGAAAATACCTACTTTCTAAAAGGGGTATTTTCAAACTCAGAATGTAAAAATCACCTTCACTAAAAGATGCATCTTAACATTCTGAGTTCAGGCATATCAAACTTTATTTTTATATCTTGTTCCAATGGGCAGTAATGCTCATAAGATGTTATGAGAAAACTCCCCATTCTATCCTATTGGGACAGATAGCCTTACAATAGTGAAAAACGAATTTGGCAGTATTTCACTATCAGGACATGCCACACACATCAGGGCATGTCCTACATTTCACATACACTGCACCCTGCCCACAGGGGTACCTTGGGCCTACCTGAGGGGTGACTCATATGTAGGAAAAGGGAAGGTTAGGGCCTGGCAAGTTGGTGCACTTGCCAGGTCGAAATGGCAGTACTAGTCTGCACACAGGCACTGCAATGGCAGGCCTGAGTTACATTTACAGGCTGCTTTTGTGGGTGGCACAATCAGTGCTTCAGGCCCACTAGCAGCATTTGATTTACAGGCCCTAGGCACCCATAGTGCACTGTACTAGGGATTGACTAGTAAATCAAATATGCCAATCATGGAATCACCGATCCATAGCAACAATTTACAGGGAGCACTTGCACTTTGGCACTGAACAGCAGGGGCAAAGTGCCCAAAGCATCTAGACCAGCAAAAATGAAGTCCAACACACAGCAACATAACAGGAGGTAAAGGCAAAAATACAGGGGAAACCCACGCCAATGATGCCAGATCTAACAGTGACTAGGAGAGCAGAAAATCTGGGAGTAAAAGGGGACAGACTGGAAGGAAGAGACGGCAGACTGAGGGTGAGAGGTGGCAGATGGGGGGACGTGTGGAGAATTGTAGGCAGAGGGGGAAGTCTGGGGGCAACTGTAGAGATTAGGAAGAGCCGAGAGACCAATGAGGAGAGCAGAGAGGATGGGCAGAGCAGAGAAACTAGGGGGAGATGACAGTCTGGAGGACAGCATGGAGAAACTAGATGAAAGGGGTCAATTTGAGATGGGAGAGGGCAGACGGGGTTGTGGGACAGACTGGAAGGGAGAGAGGACAGACTGAGGAGAGTGAGGGCAAAGGGAGAGAGAGAGAGAAGATAATATAGCAGTGAACACGGAGATGGTAACAGCAGCGAGACTGGTGAGGAGGGTAGATAGACTAAGGGAGAGAGGGCAGCCAGAAGCAAAGAGGCTGGGGAAAGTGAGGATAAACTGAGGTACGAGAAGGCAAGCTGCAGGAGAGACTAAGAGTGAAAGCAGGCAGAATGCATGGCAGAAAGGACAGACTGGGTGGGAGAGCTGAGAAATGGCGAGAGTGAAGCGAATGGGACAGATGGGATAGTCTGGGTATGCACAGGGAGATGGGGAAGTGGAGACCATTTTGAGGACAATGGGGAGACTGCAGTATACTTCAGATACTAGGGGAGAGGAGAAAGAGTAGACGAGAGAGTGGAAAGACAGGGGGAAGAGTGTGCAAGCTGAGGTAGGAAAATGCAAGCTGAGGGAGAGGGAACAAGCCAGAAAAGAGAAAGGACAGAATGTGGAGCCTGAAGAGACAGAGACAGGGGAGAGTGAAAGGACTAGGAGGGAGAGCAGATAATGTAGAGGAGAGAAGAGTGTTGTGAATAGACTGGTGGGAGAGTAGAAAGACTGGCAAGGACAGCTGAGTGACAGGGAGAGGGTATATTCTTGGAGAGATGGACATGTTGAAGGAAATAACAAAAAGAGTGGGGGGAGAGCAGGAACTCGAAGGTAGGAGAGAGCAGGCTTGGTAAAGCAGGCAAACTGAGAGTGAAAGCAGAGGAAATGGAGGTGAGAGTGGAGGAATGTGTAGAATATACAGGCTGGCAGGAAGAGAAGAAACTGGAAGGGAGAGTGGACTGATAGGAAGGGAGAGATGACACATTGGGGGGGACAAAGGTCAGATTGGGATGGGCAGTGGAGTGGCTGTGAAGAATGAAGAGACTGGGAGGGATCTCAGGCAGTCCAAGGCTAGAGAAGGACAACTGAAGGAGAGCAGAGATGAGGAGAGTGAGCAGACTGACTGGGAGGGAGAACAGAGAGATGGGGAATGCAGAGAGACTGGAGGAAAGTGGACATTTTTTAGCAGAGTGGGGAGAGGATGGGAGAACAGAGTAGGAGAGTGAGCAGCTAATCTGGGCGGAGTGGAGAGATGCCTGGGGTGAGTGAAGAGACTGAAGAGACAATGGGGAGAGCAGGCAAGATGAATCATGATTAAAACAAGCTGCGGCAGAGCAGACAGACTGGAAGAGAATGTTACAAGGAACAAAAAGGTCAAACCAGAATATGTCAAGGTTCCTTGCAAAACAGAGAAACAAATTCTCACAGAACAAACTCAACACTCGAATTTTAATACCCTATATGGTGTCAAAACGTAGGGAAAACAGCAATAACAACACCAGAGACATAAAATATGCAAAATGTCATGTATATTCAATTTATACAGGTTTTGAATGCAGTGGTTGCTCCATCAAGTGAAAAAGTGACAGAACAAGTGCTCCTGCAAAAGTGATTAGTGATGAATATTCACAATTAAAAAACTGAAAAGATGAATAGCAGTGCATGCAGGCAACTGCACACAGCCTGTCCGTGGTAATGATAGCCTATGCAATATCCTTATGGTGGAGGATCAAGGTTTAGTCAATTGAATCACTCTTTAAAGAGTATGTTATAGTCTAGGCTAAGGTATATAAAGGTTGTCGACGTTTCGACGCACTGAAAGAACAGTCATTCAAAACCTTTAATCAGGGTCTTCATTAGGACAAAATATGAAGAGGCAACCTGTATAGGTATAGTAGTAAGTTAAAAATGTGTGTCTGGTGTGTTTGCAAAAGACTCAAAACATTCCTTTATTCAAAAGGACTCACCTATAGAAATACAGAGTGATATCCTACAGAAGGGCTGATAAATATGTCAAGACAGAGTCACTAAAGCTACCCACCTGGGCTGAATGCGTCCTCAATGTTCTGTAAAGTAGAAGAGATCACTAGGTTACAACACACTCTTAGATAAGTGATTGTAAGAGCATTACTTCTATGTATAAAATCACTCAGCCAACATTATCTGAGTATCCATGGGTGCAGCAAAATCAAATGCTAATGATCCTTCCTCATAAATGATAATAGGTAAAATTGGATATTGCAGTAAACCTTCGCAACCATCAGGCATACAGTCACAAAATCAGAAATGTATATAAAAGAACAGTTGGCAAAGCAAAATACTATCTCTTCTAACAGGGCTTAAAAAGGAGTCTCATCGCACAAGCTGTGTATGCTCACGGCTTGTCAGAGGAGAGAACCAACAAATATTCTGAATTAAAGCCTACAGATAATTATTTTTTATGTGGAATCTTATAGATTACCTTAGTAGGCAAGGGTTTTGGAATCGGTTATCTCCTCTGACAAGCCGTGAGCATACACAGCTTGTACGATGAGACTCCTTGTTAAGCCCTGTTAGAAGAGATAGTATTTTGCTTTGCCAACTGTTCTTTTATATACATTTCTGATTTTATGAATGTCATGCCTGATGGTTGTGAAGGTTTATCTCAGTACTGTAGGTCTGAGTTGGTTGTAATGTAATGTAAGGTAGATTTGTAGAGCTATGCTTGTCATCCATAAGGGTATCCTGGCGCTTGCTATGTTGACAAGCCAATGATAAAGCAATAGGCTTGACTGGTGTTCAGGGAAATGTTCTGTTGAAACTGTCCTCCTGGTTTTGTGTACTCCAACTCAGAAAGTCCTTGCCAGCAGCACAAATAACAGGATGCAGGGTGGGGAAGTCAGCTCTCTTCTTTGTGGGAGGTTTATAAGCTTGGGAAACCTTTTGGTCATTCATTTGTGTAGGTTTTGCTTACATCAGCCAAGGTAATGACTGACTTGCTCAAACAGCAAAAGCCTCTTTTCAATCCTTCAAGATGCACACTGCAAGCCAGACGTGCATTTGGCTTTGCAAAACATTCTAAAACGAGGACCAACTAGAATAGGAAGCATAGGAGGGTCATGCAGAGAGAAGTGAGACAGCAAACTTTGACTTTATTTAACCTAGTGAAGCACTCTGTAATCCTATAATTCCATTCAGGGAAGGCCCAAAATTGACTACCCTCACTCGCTAGTTTCCCAAACACTGTTACAAACATTACATACAATCAGGTTGAAAGAGGTCCTAGTTTTGAGCTACTATACAGATTTACCATGGAGAGTCAGCAGGATGTTTTCTCCTCTGGGGTTGAGATAGAAAAGGAGCATTACCAAAACATTATGATCAGCTGGCATCAACCAACCATTTGCAGTGTCATAGACTGTAACAAGGGGCAGTAGCCACCCACGTTAAAAGGAGGTCCATTTGGGTGGATCCCATATATCCAAGAAAGTGCAGCACTCTTTTGTAATGCAACATTACCCTAATCATGGAGAGAACTTGCAAGGAGCCCCAAGGCACAAAAAACACAATGGGTGTGCCAGAAAGTGAAAAAGAGGAACACATTCAAGATTTGCCATGAACGTCCGAACCTACAATGGTGGTAGATTCAGCTTAGCTCATGCAAAGCTGAAGTCGTTTGCTGCAATGAGTTTGCCACTTTGTGTCTGGTTCAACTTACGGCCTAGCTCAGAATGCACGTAAAAATGTAAAGATTGGGCTGGGCATTTGGCAACCAAATTAAACAATCCTCGAAGAGGAGAGCTCCTGCTTGTGCCGTCACATGCATGCCTTCTATTTCAAATCTGTTTCTTATTTGTCTGCATTGAGCCATGCAAAAAAGGGGTGGTCTAATCAGCCTCTTTGATGATATTTGATGCAAGGTCATTACAGATGCACCAGTGAGAAGTGATGAGGAAACAATGCACTATGAAATATGATACAGTGTTCTACTAGTGATTGCAAGCCTGAGGCATGTGAAAAAGCACTAGACTTTCTAAACCATAGAATATAGTCTTGATGGCTAATGTTCTATGCACAAACACACACATAATAACCATTCACACTAGTTGCTAAGGTTCAAGGACCCTTCCTAGTTCCTTTCATGCATGCTTGCACAGAGGGGGCACGAGATTTCAATTGTGAAATACAACCAGGGAAAGCAAAACAGCAGTCTGGAGCATTTTCAGGGATTCTATGTGAGACTTCCACAGCACTAGGCCACAGATCTAGGCTCTGGGGTACATATCAGTTCTAGAGACACCTATAGCACCTTCCTTTATTGAACACAGTGTTTTCCTTGCACATACCTGTCAATCTTTCAAACATTTGCTTCTCCTTTTCCACTAGGATGCCACTAGGTTACCTTTCCACCAGCTCTAGCCAAAAATATGGTGGTGTTTTTTTAAATGTACAAATATTTTATTCAGAAATTGAAGTGTGGATAATCTCTCCCCCTTTTCAACAGAACCTTTGTGATTGTCAGGTATTACATACTGAGCTGCTTGATTATTTCTAACAATTTCTGTCTAATCCTACATGCAACCTACCAGAACATGATATTGTAGTTAGTGTGTGGTCGAAGGAGACTGTAACATCTCATAATTGGTAACCGGTGTTGGGATTTCAGAGCTATAGCATGTTAACTGAGTAAGTGCAAATAAAACCCAGTCATCTCTAATGTTTATTAGTTATGAATGAGCAGATATGCAGATGACAAAACCTCATGATCAAGATGTGTCAAGAGATAGTTAAATCTCACATAAAGAGCTAAGACATGCTTTCTAATTCTGATTATTGAAAAGTACACAAATTTATCAGGGTCTACTAAAGAGGATTCTCAGTTGAATATTATCAGGCAAGTAAGCAGGAGGTCCCTACAACGAAGACCACTCCATTGACAAAGAATGCCTATCCACGTGTTCATTGGTTGAATCAGCAAGCATGATTCTGTAAAGTTGTGGTATGGCTACCACCAACGGAGAGCTTTAATACCCTGGGGCGGCTCCTCCGTAATGGTAGAGGAGCATCGCCCCACTCGTCAGAGTCATTCGAAGGAAAATAAAATGATAATAAAACAATATCAATTTATTTTTCTTAGACTAATTCTGACATGCGTGCAGGGCGGGGCCATGCCATGACAGGCAGGTGCTGGCACTTAGAAGTGTGCATGTATGTTTGGCGGGCTGTCCCAGGCCGGCCAAACATACATGCGCACTTCTATTTCTCCAACCCAGCTGTGTTCATAGCCGGGTTGGAGAAATGCCGCAGGCTCACAGGCAATGTCTGAGCGGCAGAGCAGGTGGCTCAGACCAATCCTGGCACTGCTCTCCTAGCAGGAGCGCAGTGCCAGGATTGGCTGAGCAGCCTCTGCCTTCCCAGAGACTGCTGGGAGAGCTCTGATGCCGCGGTGCTCGTCGGTGTCGAAGGCTGTGGGGAAAAGGTACATTTTTAAAAATTATAATTTGTCCTTCCCTGTCCCCCCTGCCCTCCCACCCACCTTCGTGTTTTGGCGGCTGCCACTGTGAATACCCAAAGACAGGCAAGCATATTTCAACAAATAGTGATGGGTAAGACAATCCATCATGAGTTTGGGAGGTGGGGGGGTGATACAATCAATCTCCTTCTGATCCACCTACCTTTTGTTTCATTTCTACAGGAGGCTTTTGAAATAGAGTGTGACTAATTCGCACAAGGAGAAGACACTCTCTTGTTTAATGAAAAGGATTTGCCCATCTGGAGTAACAGAAGTAACTACTAGATATCTTGTTTTCTTTTTTCCCTTTTCTTCACCCAAACTAGTGGGAGATATTTTGCACAAGGTTCTCAGTTTCGCTCTTGCAGAAGTTGAATAATTCACACATAGAACAGGCATAAAGAGCTGCACAAGTGAGGAACGGCATGTTTTAGTGGGGTAGGTTTTCTGAAAATGACGATTCCCCAATTAACATACAGAGAGAATCTTGATTTCATTGAAGACAATGGAGGCTAACATTATGCAATAACTTTTATTGCTGCCCACACATGCAGCCCTTTAAAGAACATGTTACATCATAAACTAAACATTTCATAGAACATAATAAAACGTTGTGGTAACCAGGCATCGTCCTCTTAGAGCTGCGGTAAGGTATAGAATCAGTTTATTTGATGTCATCCTCGCTAATTGCATTTGATAAGTAAGAAATTCTCACAGAGACGAAGTGTCTGGAAGGAATAGAAAGAAATCAGGTAATAACAATTGCTAAGGAATTTAAAAACTATTAAACAATGTATAACTTTTAGTAATTACGTATATGTAGAACAATGTATACACACTTTTTTCTTTAAAATCCACCAGGGAGTGGTGGGTGGGATAATGTTAGCCTCTGTTGTCTTTAATGAAATCAAGATTCTCTCTGTATGTTAATTGGAGAATCGTCATTTCATTACAAGACCGGAAGCTACCATTATGCATGTTTAAAGCTTTTTAATGCTACATTGCTTATGTGTTCCACAGGTTTAAGCAGTGGTGTAGGAAAGGGGGGGCGGTGGGTGCGGGCCGCCCAGGGTGTCATCACTGAGGGGGGTGACAAAATGGCAAAAATATGTGTTTTTAAAATTAAAAAAATTTGGGGGGCTCACAACACTTTAAAAAAATATATATATATTATTTAAAACGAGTTTAATAACTTCATCTGACAATTAATTAACCTCAACAAGTCAACATAATACGTATTGAAACTTTTTAGTTCAGTCAAAAACGCAACGAAACGCGGCTGAACTCGACGCTGTGTAGTGGAGAGCGTATGGATAAGGAAGGGGAGGGGGTGTTTCTTTCCGCCGAAGTCTGTCTCTGCAGTTTGTACTCGAGCGAGACGTAAACAACCGGTGACTCATCATCACTCAACACGCAACCAATGCTCAGCCCTGCCAAGTGTCACACATCTCGCGTTATACTAACGCATTTTAACGCAAGCAAAAATATTGTCACACACATCAGCTTATTATAAAAGTTGATTGAGCGTGTTACCTCTTTTTGAGATCTATAGTATCAGCTCCCTATTTTTTTTGTGAGGCTACCAATACACACGTGGGTCAAGGGAACTCGGCAGCCAATTGATGTTCTTGCAAGTTATGATGAGGCTGGTTGATTCACTCTGATTGGACGGCATTTTATTTGTAAGTGCAGTGATTGGTTACTACCATTACGCACGTGCGTGCTTTGTGCAGCCTATCCTGCACCACGAGATTTGCTGCTGCGCCGCCAGTAGAGTGTGTGCTGGTAAGGGGAAGTTTGGCAGTCGCTTAAGTATGGCCCACTGGGTTGGGTATTCAGCGTGAGACAAAAAAAGCATGAGAATCCTAGCAAGGGTGTTCTGGCCACAAGACGCTAATATTGCGTAACAGCAACGGTTTGGGGTTTTTCCGAGGCTCGATGGTGCCAGGTGAGCAGAGTCTTATCGGACCTTTTTATGACTTATAATTTCTCTGCATTCTTGAGACACTTGGACTGCTAATTGCTCAGTAGCTCTGTATGAAAATGAGGCCTGCAATGCCATTCCCTTTGCTGGGCCTCTTTGTGAAGATTTCAATGCCGCTGTTAATTCTGCTCTACTTTATGGGATTGGGAATGAAGTTTACTCGCCTCCGCCACTTTTGCTGCGCTGCCTGTTCTGTGTGTCTTTCGTATGCATATGTTGCTTGCACTGCCACCCCAGAAGGCCTCTCTGCCCTTCGGACAGGTCAGTGCACCAGGTCAGAGTGTCAGGCCCAGATCAGCACCTGAGCAGTCTCTGGCTGCTGGTAAGAATAGCTACAAGGGGCGGGTCATGGTGACGGAAAGGTAAGAGGGGCTTTCATTTGCACAGCTCGAGGTCCTGAGCTCATCGCTCAGTGACACGTAGACCGTGCAATATAAATGAGAGTATGGGAGTGTTGTGTGGTACTGCAAAATAGCGAAATTAAGTAAAAAATGTAATTCATAAGAAATTCCCATCGCAAGATCATGGCACTTGACTCGTGTTCAGCGGGAGTAGAATAGCGGTACATCTTTCCTGCTTTGCGTCGTCGCACTGTGTGTATCTTGCATGAAGGCAATCTGCTGGCTTCATCACTGTGAGTTGTATTAGAGCAGTGTTTCTCAAAGGGGGGTGACAAGAAATTTTCCGCACCCGGTACCACCTGACCTTGCAACGCCACTGGGTTTAGGGTAAAATCTAACAAAGGTGGAAGCATTTGACCAGTCTTCTGCTTTTAGAATATCAGAAAGGGATCCCCCACCCCAAAGCACTTTACTATGTACTTATTTATTCATTTCATCTTGTTGCACCAAGGTTTGTGTCCCAAATATATAAAATTTTTGAGAAACATATATTCATATACGGGCACAAGCATCAATGTAGGCTTCTGCGATTCCTTAATTGCGATTATTAAGGAATCGCAATTAAGGAATTGCAAAAGCCTATGCATGTAGGAATCGCTATAAAATTAGCGATTCCCAAACATTCCTTAATTGCGACTCGCAAATTGCGACTCGCAATTAGGGAATGCCTTCCCATTCTAGGCCCATAGGAATGAATGGGAGAGTGCATGCGCAATTTGCGAGTACCAATAGGTACTCGCAAATTGCGCATGCAATTTCAAGGGTGCAAGGGTGTCAAAAGGACACCCTGTTGCACCCCTGAAATTGAACTGTGCACACAAGTTGCGCACACACATGCCCCAAGGGCATATTTGCAAATTACCATCAAGTTCAAATTGATGGTAATTTGCGCCCCCCATTTGCAAAATCGCTAATTGCGATTTCATCATGCATTGCATTTAAGGAATCGCAATTTGCGATTCCTTAATGCAATCGCAATTTAAGAAATCGCAATAAATTGCGATTTCTTAAATTGCGAGAGCCTTACAGTTTCATGCATCGCAGAGGCCCTTTTTGCGGGCGCAAACGGCCGATTTTTGCGAATCGTACCGTTTGCGCTCGCAAAAAAGATTGATGCATGTGCCTGATAGTTTCTGATGCTATTCAAAGGACTCTAACCCGAAAATGCAAAGTCTGTCTTGCATATTCATTAATTCATTGTATGTACTTGTCACTTTAAATTAGATGATCTGCACGGGCAGCGTTGTCATGTGATCAAGGCCGAGGACGGCCGAAACGCGTAATGGCGGATAGCTCAAGTCGAATAAAATAAGCAAGCACTGATTTTGTGGTCCGTGTCCGTTTGTCCATGGGAAGTAACCGTGAGGAAGCGGATTCTGGATATATATATATATATATTCTATTTTTCACTATTAGTGTAATAAAAATGGAGTTCAATTAACTGAAATATGACTCTCCCTGGCAGCTGAGATAAGTAAAAATACTTTTAAATGTATTTTGTCTGCGTGCTTGCGGGTGAGAGTGTATTTATGTGGGATTGTGTGTGTACATGTGAATGTGTGTGTGAGTGAAAGTGAATGTGAAAGGGTGTGTGATGTCACTTCTGCTACTCCTGCCATTTTGGTGAATTGACGTCCAGGAGTGGCAGCTGTGCTTTTTAAACCATTCACTGACCTTGATAAGGTGCCTAGCAACTTCTTCAGTTGTATTGACTGATTCACTATTGCTATAGTTTGTTCAGTGTGTTGTTCATCCTTCACCCTTGTTGTTTAGCTCCTTGCTCGGTTCCCTACGGCTAGGCTTGATTTGCTGTGTTTTATCCTTTGTTGGCCTTTACCCTTTTTTCCACGTTTGCTTTCAACCTGGAATTCATCATCTCTGTTACTCTGTAATTGGCTTCCTGACGTTAGTTTGGCTCGCTGTGGCCTGCCATTCCGAATCCGGTTTGCATAACAACAACCGTCTTCGTCATTTCATTCCTTCTGATGGTGAACTATTGTACACGTTTGTTTTTCACCTCTCCAGAAAAAGTTTGACATTATCCTGTAGAACGCTGCCATCGGTCCTCTGAAGTGTTAGAGGCTAGCGCCAGAGGACACCGTGGCGCTCCAAATGTCACTTCTCTCTCTCATTCCAAGTTCCCCTTCCCTCCAGAGTTTGGGTCTGCTATCTGTGCTCGCTCACAGATGGGCAGAGCTGCGTCCTGGAGACTTGGGCAGATTGTCATCAGACTCTGAGGATCAAGTTCTGAAAATCCTGACAATCTTTAGGTGAGAAGACTGACAAAGATGACGCAGCAAAATGACAGGGTTGATGCTGATTTGCAAGAGAAGATGGCTAGCTGTCTTTTCTAGTGCTGGAAAGGAAGTGGTGGTAAAGCCACCTTTAATTTTTTTACTGTAGGTAAGTGAATTTGCTAGTTCTCTGATTGATTGAGTGCTTAATTTGAGCCGGTGCTTTCCGGTGCTGAGCACGGGCACTTAATTGCTTTCCGGTGCTCGGCACCTAATTGTCAACACCACACTTACGGCAGTCTGCCACAAGGTGGCGCTGCTCATGTAATTTAGAGATGAGCAGTATAACAGTTGTTTGGGAAAAAAATATACATTAATAAATTGCTAATAGCTGCCTCCCCAGCCATTCCTTTAGCTTTGGGGACCTGGAATAATCTGAATTGTCACATTTACATGAGAGAGAGATGGTTAGTAGTTGTTTTGGCAGCGATGACAGGGGCGATGGGTGGTGCAAGCTGCAGTGGCCTCCTGTTCAGAGCCCTAGCACATAATATTTTACAAATTAAGCACTTGACTAGAAAGAGATCCTGTGTCCACTGAGCGACACGTCTTAGTGGGAAGTAGCAGTCAGGTATGTTAACCGCACATGGCGGCAACTGGTCATAGATCAGGCTTGGACACATGGTCACCGTCACAGCACAATCCACCATTTGCCAGAACATGAGTTAGGGGCAGTGACAGAAATTAATCCGGTCATTGGAAACCATCTTTGTCGGACAGCTACCACACCCCAGCCGGCCTTAACGAAAGATTCTTGGACTGAATCTTCCCATGGCCATGGTTTTTGGCATGGTGGTCTATAATTGCAGAGTCCATCTATTTAAAGACATACAACTTATTTAATTTAAAGTGGAGGAGGTGTTCACGCAGTCTGACTAGCGGGGTGAGGGTTTTTTTTTTAATCTTTCCTAAACCATTATGTCTTTCCAATGACAAAGCTCTAACTTGTAAAATAATGAAACGGAAATATTCCTCAGTAACTCAAGCGGTGAGAAGCTCAGCGTGCCTTGGCTCCACCTTGGTTGGTGATGGAGAGGGCATCTGTTTCTGCTCCTCTCCAAAATATGTCAAACAGAAATATAAAACGCTCAGTGGTCCAGCAATCTGATCACACAACAGTAGGTAAAGCCTGCATTTTCATTTACATTGTGACCGAAAAGAATCGTGCCAGAATTTGAAAATTGTTCCTGTAAAAGGAAAATAGGCAGAAGCATAATCTATTTTTTGTCCTCGTGTAACAAAAAAAAGTTTTAATCCTTCACTTGTAAATGCATAGACCTAGGCTTTTGTAAAAAAGACAGTGCCGAGCGACAATATGTCTAATTTGCAAAATGTTTTTCTAATAAAAGGGACACAAAACTGCACAGAATTTGTAATACTTGCTCAAAGACACAGTAGCATGAAAAAAACATATTGGCAAACTAAAAGAGATGTTAATGCGGTTATAAGTGAAGGTTTTACCCGACAAAGTCGCTGCAATTATTTTCAGATGTCTTGACAAAATGAGTGTCTTTTAAACAAAAACCTTATGTAGGAATATTTGGAAAATATGGGGTAAGCTGATAGCTAATATTTATTTCTTAAGGTAGCTACGTGTGCCATTATAGAAAGAAATAATTGTAGGTGGGTATGTAGGTAACAGGCAGAAATTGCTGTGTTTTTACATTATTTATTCACACATTTACGCTTCTGTTTTTGGAGGGATCCAATGCAATGTAGAAAACAACCTGTTTTGACATTACGTTTAATGCCACAGTTGTTGCCGCTTCTGAACATTATAAATACTAAGGGGCATATGTACAAGGACTGGCGATAACTATCGCTAACGCTAGTTAGCGGCAGTTTTTTTATCGCCGCTTACCTCTGAAAACTATCGCCATGTTAGCGGCGTATTTACAAGCCGTCGCTACATGGCAGTAGTATCAGGGATCGGCGGTGAAAACTGCCGCTAACATTAGCTCGATGGCGATAGGAATTCCGGCGTTAGCGGGCAAAAACTACCGATAGGCCCATTAGCGGCAAAAAAACACGTTAGTCCTGTGAGTTTTTTTGCCTCTAATGCAAAAAATAGCCTATCTGCAACCTCCAATAGAAAATAGGCATAAAAACCCAAAAAATGCAGAATGTAGCAGCCAGGGGCAAGTGCAGCACACATCAACAACCCCTGCAAGCCACCCAACATCCAGGATGACCAGGATGAGAGCCTGGATGCCTCGCTGGACCTGCGTCTGGAGCCTGGATGCCTCGCTGGACCTGCGTCTGGAGCCTGGATGCCTCGCTGGACATGTGTCTGGAGCCTGGATGCCTCTCTGGGCCTGCATCTGGAGCCTGAAT
This sequence comes from Calotriton arnoldi, assembly GCA_963921515.1. Taxonomy (NCBI): domain Eukaryota; kingdom Metazoa; phylum Chordata; class Amphibia; order Caudata; family Salamandridae; genus Calotriton; species Calotriton arnoldi. The sequence continues at coordinate 14,853 of CAWUFW010021352.1, read as the reverse complement.
GCCTCGCTGGACCTGCGTCTGGAGCCTGGATGCCTCACTGGACCTGCGTCTGGAGCGTGGAGTGGGATGCGGAGGAGCTGTGGAGTCGATGAGCCGTGGCAGTAGACATTGAGGCGCGACGATCGCCCGTACCTGGTGGTGAAGTCTGGCAGGTCGCATGGAGACACGTTGCTGACCTGAGTGAGAAGACCGCCTTGCGCCCCTTGGAGCTGTTAATGGTAGAGGCGCTCCTGCGCACCAACGTAGGGAGGTCTGCATCGCATACTACGATCCACCACTACACCGGGGTGCACGGAGGGGATTACCAACGGTGGGTGCCGCCTCTCTGCATCACAGGCCGGATGATGTTGGGCTGGCCGGACGCTGTGGAGGGTGAGGCCCCTGAGCTGCGCCGAACTTGTGTGGCGGGAGCGCTGCAACTTCACGCCTAAGGGGGCCCTGCTGCATCAGCTGCATCGGGAGGTTCACCAGCGGACTTGGCGGCGACTGCTGTACCCAGACTTGTGAAATCACACCTGGCTGAGGCTCCTGCTGGCTGAGTCACAGATTTGGGGAGAGTGCAGCGGATTGCGCCACAGTGTCAATGTCCAGGTAAGGAGAAGGTGGGACGCGTAGCGCAGGAGGCCCGGGGGTCGAGTCGCCCAGGCCTAGCACACGTAGATGACGCACCCCCAGTGGCGGCTCATCCGCTATGGCGGAAGAGCGTCGCCCCACTGCTTTCAAGCAGTGCAGAAGAGGAACAACCATCACATGATGATAACTTACTGATGTAATCGTGCTATGTTTCCTTTGCGGGTGGGAGGGTGGGTAGGACTGCTGCAAGCACGGAGCAGGGCATGGGTGGATTGGCATGCCCACTTAAGTGCGCAGTGACTGTTTGTTCGGCCTGCTCAGGCTGCACAAAGCAGTCATGCGCACTGTCCTGATCGCAATGCTGGCTGCATTACAGCCTGCATGGAGAACATGCCCACACCTCCGGCACCTGGCTGAACGCCTCGTCCCGGCACCAATGACCAATCCCAACGCCGCATTGCAGCGTTGTGATTGGCTTAGAGGAGGGAGCCTGGCTGCCTACGTCCTGTTCCTGGAAGCAGACTCAGGAGAGCAGGAGCAACGAAGACATGGGACCCGGCCTCGAGGTAAAATTTCTCTCATTAAATATTTACAACACCCGCTCACACACACACACACCCCCGCGTCCACGCCCCATCCAGTGTTCTTTCCGGCATTTCCAACCTTCCAGCTGTCCAATCCCCCCACAGCACTTCTCAATGGCGGCCGCTGTGCGGCCAGGCGCAGCGGGCTTACCACTGGTGTGCCACAGGTATATATGGAGTTACGACGCATACCATTATATCGCATTCCATTACAATGCATAATAATACTAGGCATAATCCAACAGTAGGGAAGGTGTTGGATTGCGGAGATGTAAACATTACTATTCCCACTTCAGTGAGTGCAACCCTAAAACTGACCCTTGCACCCCGAAGCAAACCCTGACCCCTAAAATTCCTCTTTGAGCCCCCAAAAGACACCCTAAAAATCATATGTGACCCCAAAACACACCCCAGATTTCAAATGTTACCCGTGCAAAAACGTCCGCTAACCCCACTTCGCGATATTTACAAGGGGATTCCTGAACTTTAGAGGACCAAAAAAACTGCCACTAACTGCAGTTAGAGGCAGTTTTTTAAGACCAGAAAATAGCTGGTCTTAAAAATAGAGACAACACTTGGGGCCTCTTTTCAGCAGGTTTTGGTGCTGGACAGCGCTGCAAGCAATGTTGCTGCGCTGCCTGCAACAAAACTACAGGGCAGGAATGCGCACCGTCAATAAGATAGTGCGCATTCCTGGGCCTCAGTCATGAAAAGTGTTGCAGAGCTGCGACAAGACAGTGTTGCAACACTTTTCACTACCCCCTTCTTGCGACACCATGGATGCGTTGTATTCACTGGACAGCGCTCCATGACGAAAGTAATGACAGATACGTCTGGAATCCTGACGCATCTGTCTGCGCTAAAGTCACGCATTGCTGCAGTCGTGTCACAACCATGACGCAACTCCAGCAATGCATGGGGCCAGCATATCCCTGTGGCACTGCGTCACCCTTATGCCTGCCATTAGGCAGGCGTAAAGTACTGATGCAGTGCCGTTCTTGAGGGATGCCAGGATGTCGGCGCAGTTGGAGATCCATCGGTGGCGGTTGCGTGCTGTGGTGTCATCGTCTGTAAGCGTTGGCGGAGTGGAGGTGCTGAGGGAGTTGACGAGACGTCCTTCGGTGGCCTTGATCCAGCTGCGAGGGGGGGTGATGATGGCGGTGGTGTACGGTGGGCATGGTGAAGACGTGATGTATACAATGATGGTCAGTCCAGGAGAGTCCGGTGGTTTGGCTGTAGTTGAAGTTCCCGCTGGTGGTGGAGACATGCTCGACCGTGTGTCCTGCTATGTGGCCTGCTGTGGTGACTAGCTGCTTGAGTCTGATGTTGGGGAGCTTCCCCAGGAGGGGGTGGTGTTCTGGTCACTGGAGTTGTCCAGGTGGAACTTGAGTTCACTGAGTAGGATGTCGTTGGTGGATGGGAGAGCCTGGGGTGCAATGAGGTCTACAATGGTATCGGAGAATGGATGTCCATGGCCCGGGGGGCATGCAGATGAGGGTGCCGCAGAGGTTGGGCTTGGGGTTGGTCCGGATCTGGAAGTTGAGGTGTTCCATTGTCACTGTTGGGTCATTAGAGTGCTTGGTCAGTCGGAGTGTGCTTCTGTAGGTGATGGCAATGCCTCCTCCTGGACAGTCGGGGTGGTCCTTGCGGGTGATTTAGTAGCCGTCAGTGATGCCGATGGCGATGTCCGGTCCAGTACAGAGGTTGGTCCTGGCAGGCGATGTGTCGTCCAGGGTTGATTGCGAGGAGGGTGCTGGCATAGTAGCGGTGGAGTGTCCGAGAGGAAGGGTGCTTGGTGCTGAGCGCATTCCAGGGGCAGACGGACGCAGACCGGCTTGCCTATGGCTTACCTTTGGAACGGGAGACGTCCATTACAACGCAGGCATTACATCGTAATGCCTTTACAACGCGACCCAAACAACGTAGGTGCCTCTACATCGCATTCCATTACAACGCATTGTGAAGTCAGTAATGGGATATTTTGAAGTTTTAGGGTGGGTATGGGTTTTGGGTGTCGGAGATGAAATTTGGGGTGTATTATGGGGTAACATTTGAAATCTGGGGTGTGTTTTGGGGACAATTATAAAAATTGAGGAGTGCATTTGGGTCAAATATGATTTTTAGGGTCTGTTTTGGGGGCTCAAAGATGAATTTTAGTGTTCAGGTTTGCTTTGGGGTGCAAGGGTTAGTATTAGGGTTGCACTCACTGAAGTGGGAATAGTAATATTTACATCTCCGCTATCCAACACCTTCCCTACTGTTGCAATATGCCTAGTATTAGTATGCATTGTAATGGAATGCAATGTAATGGTATGCGTTGTAACTTCATATATACCTTTGGCACACCAGTGGTACGCCCGCTGCGCATGGCCGCACAGCGGCCGCCATTGACAAGTGCTGCGGGGGGGACTGGACAGCTGGGAGGTGGGAAAAACTAGAAAGGGCACTGGATGGGGCGTGGACGCGGGTGTGTGTGTGTGAGCAGGTTTCGTAAATATTTGAATGAGAGAAATCTTACCTCGAGGCCGGGTCCCGTGTCTTTGTTGCTCCTGCTCTCCTGAGTCTGCTTCCAGGAACAGGAAGTAGGCAGCCAGGCTCCCTCCCTAAACCAATCACAACGCTGCAATGCAGCATTGGGATTGGTCATTGGTACCGAGACAAGGCGTTCAGCCAGGGGCTGGAGGGGTGGGCATGTTCTCCATGCAGGCTGTAATGCAGCCTGCATTGCGATCAGGACAGTTCGCATGACTGCTTTGGGCAGCCTGAGTGGGCTGACCAAACAGTCATTGCGCACTTGAGTGAGCATGCCACTTTGCCCCTGCTCCGTGAGTGGAGCAGCCCTACCCACCCTCCCGCCCGCAAAGGAAACATAGCACGATTACATCAGGAAGTTATCATCATGTGATGATTTTTCCTCTTCTTGCACTGCTTGAAAGCAGTGGGGCAACACTCTTCCGCTATAGCAGATGAGCCGTGTAGGAGAGTAGGATCTGCTTCACATGGGTACCCCCACTTTTTGCTGATGCTTCACTGGTTTTCGACATTAGTCTGGCTGGGGCCCTGCTATTCAGAACCCCAGCCTAGCTGTTTCCTCTTTAAAAGGGTCTCCATGTGCCTTAGGCACATCACTGATTGGGATCTGGAGTGCCCTTATAAGTCCCTAGTATATGGTATACTATGTACCAAGGGCATAGGTACCTCAGAGGCCTGCCAGGGGCTGCAGCATATATTATGCCACCCCTGGGAGGCCATCCAAACTGACACCACAGGTCTGCTACTGCAGCCTGGGTAAGGTGGTGCATGCACCCCTTACTGTGGTATAGGTTACCTATATCACTAAAAGCATACACACATATAAACCTATAAGTCACTCCTAAGGCAGGCCTTACCAATCCTAAAGGCAGAGTGCATGGTTCCTATGTGAGAGGGTGCCCCTGCATGAGCAGGGCCCCTCTGCAGCGTTCGGAGACCATCTCTGATGCTGTTTGTAGTGCAGCCTGACCATATACTCTTAAGCGCATTATATCCTCGCGGTAAAATGCTAACTTTGGAATGGCTGCACCTAAACATGTCGTGTTTGGTGTCAAACATCTTGGAATACTACCCCCCGCCAATCCTGGTGGCGGGGGTAGCATTCCACCCTTCTAGAGGGAAAGGCATGTTAACTCTGACGAGTCCGGTAACTTCTTTCCAGAGCCCTGGCATCACAAAATGGATGCTGCTGCCACAGACACGAGTCTGGCCTCCTGCTGCTGGACGAAACTCCGCCAGGGGAGGCCTGGACAATAGGTTTCCTGTCCCAGGGAGGTGTGACCACCTCCCCAGACAGGACAATGTGTATTGGGGCTGGGCGGGAGCACTTTCGGGTGCTTTGAAGTCCTGCACTGGGGGCACATTTGGTGTCCCTGTGCATACCCCAGTTCAAACCGGATCAGGGGCTCGCAGCCCCTGCTTTGGCGCGAACTGGACAAAGGGAAAGGGGTGTAGCCACCCCTCTGTCCTGACCCACCCATAGGTGGGGCCACAGAGTAGTCCATCCCCTATTTTTAGAATAAAGGTAGGAACCCAGTCCTTAGGACTTTAGATTATACCTGGACGAAACTCTGAAACTGAATCCTGGACCTTCGACGCTCTACGACAAGATTAGAGGACTGAAGAATCTCCTTGGGGTCAAGGAGTGACTCCCCTGCTTGGCAGGCACCAAAGAAGCATCTGTCCGGTTCGCATCACTGAAGCTCCCGTCGGACGCCGAAGTCATCGCATCACCAGAGGTGGATTCTCAGACTTCCCCGAGGCTACTCCTGAGTCTCCAGCAAAGCTGAGGCCCGTGGCTATCGTGGGTGACTTGAGACCGTGACCCCTGGACACCGAGCACACTTGCAAGTGCACCATCTTCTGGGTCTCCCAAGAAGTCGTGCTTTGGGCTCCCAGTAGCCCTAGCCTCCAGCACCACCTGCACCGAAGATCACTGGCCCCCACTCCACGAGTGTCCTGTAAGTCAGCTCCACGTGCGGCGTCACGAGGCTCCTTCGCGGTCGCTAGCCCGTTGGCTAGTAGCCCTTGACGAAGGCCAATCTTTTCTTTTCTTGGCATCCTGGTTGCTCCAGGCCTGCCCTCACTTACCCTTGCTGGGTGAGTTCCCCAGACCTTGCTGGTCTGCATCATCGACGATCTACATCTTACTCGAGACTTGCCGTTGACAAGGCTTGTTGGGTCCAATCCGGTCGCCGACACCTCAGCACTCGACAGACATCGAGCCACAGCCCGAATCCTGCTCCTGGTCGCCGACAACGCCTCCCGGACCTCGTGGCTGAAGAGTCAAGACGACCGTCACCGCACCTGAAGCACTCGACATCGGTGGGCATCTGTCCATCGCCGTCCTGGTCACTGGCTAGTGACCCAGACTCTGTCCCCTCTGCTTCAAGGTTCTTCTGAACTCCGATCCACTCTTGGATCCACCCGGACACTTTTCTCCTGGTCGCCAGCAGCACTTTGCAGCAGATCGCCATACGAAACGACGACGAAACCCGACCCCGAAAGGCACCTATGCACCCGGCTTCCCTGGGTGAGGTAACACGAGTACTCCGGTGCTCCCGTGGGTAGAGACTCTTCAAAGTCCTAGATCTCAAAGGGTTTTGTCCTAGTCCTATTTTAAGTGTCCCTTTCCTATATTTTCCCGATCCCGACTTTCTCCATAGAAGTTAACGGCGTATCGCGGTTGTGTATTTACACTGCACGCGTCTCCCGTGGGTCCCCTGTGTCACTACCTTGGGTGGTTCCTTGTGGTCCAAGCACTTCTAGAGGCTCTAGGCCTAGTGTCTAGTTCAGTCGTGGTTCGCATACCACTTTATTGGTATATGGTTTGGTACGCCCCTAGGGCCCAAACGTGTATTTGTGCTATTACTGTGATTTAAGATCTTATAACCTATGTATTTCGAACTCTAGCCTCATAAAGAGACTAGAGGGGTGTGTTTAGTAATAAATACATATATTTTGAATATATACCTGGTGTGGTGCTCTTTCATTTGGTCACTCAAGAGATTATAGACTGGTAAAACAAGCTGCTTTACATTCCTTCAAGACTTAGCCTGAAGGCTGCTCTCCATAGCTACCACTAGGATAGCTTTCAATAAGGTTGTCTTTAACCTACCTACCATAAGAGTCGATTTGGACTGGTGCAAGGTGCCCACTATAATTAGTGGACAGCATATGCCAGGCCAACTTCTCACATTGGTGTGCAGCGTGTGGGATTCCAGCTTGCTATTGTTTTACCAGATAATCTCAATTGAATTGATCAACTGAAAACCACTAAAGGTACCTAAGGTACATATAATTTAAGCTTAGAATAACAGTAAGTTCTACTGAACTTAGAGTTGTGTGTTAAGGGATAGCACAACCCTTTCTACAACTCAAGAGAGTTTAGTAGGCCACACTAGAGTAGGTAGTGCATACACCACACCACACTAGTAATGTCTTTAAAAGCAGGATCCAAAGATGCCCTGCAGGAAGCCAGGGAGCTTCCACCCTCCAAGTATGACACACTCCCATTCTTGGAATTGAGAGCTTTGTGTAACGTGAGGAAATTAAGGACAGGCCAAAGTCCCACCACCCAACACCTCCAGGAGTTGTTGGTGGCTTATGATCTTAGTAAGTCCTCAGAGACTGAAGGGGTAGGAGCAGAGGGTGGGCCAGCAGATGAGGAAGGGACCAGGGGTACCACAACCCCCAGCCCCCCTCTGAAACTGACCAGGAGGGTGACAATGACCCTGACCTGGAAAACCCAATCCCTTCTGGGGAAGATGAAGATGAGGATCTAGAGAACCACACCTTTGTCCCCCCAGGAAGGATTATGAGTGTGCTCAGAAAGTCTAGGTCTCCTTCTCAGGAGTCTAACCACTCTGGCACCTCCATAGGGAGCTCTGTTTCTTCTCACAGGAGGGAATCCTCTCATGAGAGAAGAAAGAGACTGGTCCAGTATGAGGAAACTCAACTAGAGATCAGGAAGAAGCAATTGGCTTTAGATAGAGAATCCCTAGATCTCCTTAGAGAGAGAAGAAAGTTGGGACTAGAGTCCCATGGTGGCAGCCATGTCCCTAGAGATAGGGAAAGGTCCTATGACCATAGGAACCTGAGCAAGATTGTCCCTCCCTACCAGAGTGGGGATGATATCCACAAATGGATAACTGCTTTAGAGAGGGCCTGTAAAGTACAGAAGGTCCCTCAGGAGCAGTGGGCAGCAATCTTATGGCTCTCCTTTGCTGACAAAGGTAGAGATAAGCTCCTCACTGTTAGAGAGGAGGATGCTGACAATTACAAGGTCTTGAAGAGTGCTCTTATTGATGGGTTTGGCCTAACCACTGAACAGTACAGGTTGAAGTTCAGAGACACCCAAAAAGCACAGACTCAAGACTGGGTAGACTATGTGGATTGTTCTGCCAAGGCTCTGGAAGGCTGGTTGATGGGCAGTAAGGTGTGTGACTTCTCAGGATTGTATAATCTGATAATGAGGGAGCAGATTCTTAATAACTGTCAAAATCAGCTGTTGCATCAGTACCTGGTTGACTCTGATCTGACCTCTCCCCAAGAATTGGGAAAGAAGGCAGACAAATGGGTCAGAACCAGGGTGAAGCAGAAGGTACAGAACCAAGGTGGGGAAACCAAGAAGCAAGATGCTAAGAACTCTGACAAGGGTGGGGAGAAGGGTAAAGATCAAAAGTCTTCATCAGGCCCCCAAAAATCTTCTTCTGGTGGGGATTCCCAGTCTACCAAGGGTAAAGGCCAAAGGAAACCATGGTGCAAGGTCTGTAAGCAAAAGACCCACTGGACCAGTGATTGCACCAAGTCCAAAGACTCCAGTCCAGCACCCACCAATGCCCCTAAGGCACCTGTTCCCCCTAGTACAGTTGGTGGAAGTGCTCCAGCAAAGGGTTTAGTAGGGTTCACCCTGGGAACTGAGTTGGGCTCTGACCTAGTTAGAGAACTGACTCAGGCTGTGTTAGTCTGTGATGGAGGCATGGATGTGCCCTCCTCTATGAGTCCCAGTAATCTGGGCAAGTACAGACAACAGCCTTTAATCAATGGACGAGAGGCTTTGGCATTTAGGGACACAGGGGCAAGTGTCACAATGGTGACACAAGACCTTGTGCTACCTGGGCAAGTTATGCTTGGTGAAATGTACCAAGTGACCAATGCTAGCAATGTCAGAACAGACCATACTCTGGCAGTTGTTAACTTCTCCTGGGGAGGGGTAACTGGCCTTAAGAAGGTTGTGGTAAGTGCAAACCTACCAGTCGAATGCTTGCTTGGCAATGACTTAGAGACTTCTGCTTGGGCAGAAGTGGAGCTCAGGACCCATGCAGAAATGCTGGGGATCCCTGCAGATGTGTTTGCTGTGACCAGGTCACAAGCCAAAATGTCTAGCACTGAACAGGCCTTGGATTCTGGAAGAATGGACCAAGTGCCTTCCAAGAGGAGGAGTAGTAGGGTTAAGGCAGTGCCTTCCCCTTGGCTCAGGAGGAAGATCAGTCCCTTGAGGGGGATGATCTCAGCCCTGAAGAAGGAACTGTCCCAGAGGAACTTGAACCTGACCAGGTTGAGTTCTTGGGGACAGGGGGACCTTCTAGGGCAGATCTGAGCCAGGAGCAGCAGAGCTGCCCCTCCTTGAACCCCTCAGACAGCAAGCTGCTGCTGAGGCTGCTGGGAAAGCTAGTGGTCCCCATACAGTGTATTGGGATGATGGACTCCTGTACTCAGAGAGTAGAGACCCCAAGCCTGGTGCTACCAGGAGGTTGGTAATACCTTTGAAGTTCAGGGGCTTCCTATTGACCCTAGCCCATGATATTCCCTTAGCAGGACACCTGGGCCAGAACAAGACTTGGGACAGAATTGTCCCTCACTTTCACTGGCCCCACATGTCTGAAGACAGTAAGGAGTTTTGTCGCTCCTGTGTAACCTGCCAAGCCAGTGGCAAAGCAGGTGGCACTACAAAGGCCCCCTGATACCACTACCTGTGGTGGGGGTGCCCTTTGAGAGGGTAGGGATTGACATTGTTGGTCCCATGGATCCCCAAACAGCCTCTGGGCACAGGTTTATCCTGGTGGTAGTGGATCATGCCACCAGGTACCCAGAAGCTATTCCCCTCAGGACCACTACAGCACCTGTGGTGGCAAGGGCCCTCCTGGGAATCTTCTCAAGAGTGGGCTTTCCTAAGGAGGTAGTATCAGACAGGGGTGCTAACTTCATGTCTGGGTACTTAAAAGCAATGTGGAAGGAGTGTGGAGTGACTTATAAGTTCACCACACCCTATCACCCACAATGCAATGGTTTAGTTGAGAGATTCAACAAAACCTTGAAGGGCATGATTAAAGGGCTCCCAGAAAAGCTTAGGCGTAGATGGGACATACTCTTGCCCTGCCTTTTATTCGCATATAGGGAGGTGCCTCAGAAGGGGGTTGGTTACAGCCCTTTTGAACTTCTGTTTGGCCACCCTGTGAGGGGTCCACTGTGCTTGGTGAAGGAAGGATGGGAGTTACCTCTCAAGCCCCCAAAGCAAGATATAGTGGACTATGTACTTGGTCTCCGCTCCAGGATGGCTGAGTACATGAAAAAGGCAACCAAAAACCTTGGAGGCTAGCCAGGAACTTCAGAAGGCCTGGCATGACCAAAAGGCTGTTCTGACTGTGTACCAGCCAGGACAGAAGGTGTGGGTGTTGGAGCCAGTGGCCCCAGCAGCTCTCCAAGACAAATGGAGTGGACCCCACACTATTGTTGAGCAGAAGGGTGAGGTCACTTACTTAGTGGACCTGGGAACACCCAGGAGTCCCCAAAGGGTTCTCCATGTCAACAGACTAAAGCCATATGTGGACAGGGCAGACATGGGCTTGCTCATGGCTACTGATGAAGGGCAGGAGGAAGAGAGTGACCCACTCCCTGACCTGCTCTCACAGAACCCTGACGATGGGTCAGTTGATGGTGTAGCCTTGGCAGGCAGCCTCACTACCCAGCAACAAACTGATTGCAGGCAAGTCCTCAATCAGTTTAGACATATGTTTTCACTGACACCCAGTCAGACCACCTGGTGCACTCATGAAGTGGACACTGGGGACAGTCTGCCTATTAAAAACAAGATTTATAGGCAACCTGACCATGTCAGGGACTGTATCAGGACTGAAGTCCAGAAAATGTTGGAGTTGGGAGTAATTGAACCCTCAGATAGCCCTTGGGCTAGTCCAGTAGTCCTGGTACCGAAACCTCACACCAGTGGTGGGAAAAGAGAGATGAGGTTTTGTGTAGACTACAGGGGTCTCAATGCAGTCACTAGGACTGATGCCCATCCCATACCCAGGGCAGATGAGCTCATAGATACTTTGGCCTCTGCCAAATATCTCAGCACATTTGACCTAACAGTTGGCTACTGGCAGATCAGACTAGCTGATACTGCAAAGCCCAAAACAGCATTTTCAACCCCTAGTGGGCATTATCAATTTGTGGTAATGCCCTTTGGTCTGAAAATGCACCTGCCACTTTCCAGAGGTTGGTGAACACAGTTCTCACAGGACTGGAAGCCTATAGTGCAGCTTATCTAGATGATATTGCTGTCTTTAGCTCCACCTGGGAGGATCACCTGGTCCACCTCAGGAATGTTTTACAGGCCCTGCAAAAGGCAGGCCTGACTATCAAGGCCACTAAGTGCCAGATAGGGCAGAGTCAGGTTGTGTACCTGGGCCACCTTGTGGGTGGAGGCCAGGTTCAACCTTTGCAGAGCAAGATCCAGACCATCATGGACTGGACTGCTCCCACTACCCAGACTCAGGTGAGAGCCTTCTTAGGCCTGACTGGGTACTATAGGAGATTTGTCAAGGGGTATGGATCAATAGTGACACCCTTGAATGACTTAACTTCTAAGAAAATGCCCAAAAGGTTCAGTGGACAGTTAGCTGTCAAAAGGCATTTGATGACCTCAAGCAGGCCATGTGCACTGCTCCAATTCTGCAGAGTCCTGATTACTCCAAGAAGTTCATTGTTCAAACAGATGCATCTGAATTGGGGGTAGGGGCTGTACTGTCACAATTGAATGAAGAAGGTCAGGATCAGCCAGTAGCTTTTATTAGCAGAAGGCTGACCCCTAGAGAGAAACGTTGGTCAGCCATAGAGAGGGAGGCCTTTGCTGTGGTCTGGGCTCTGATGAAGTTGAGGCCATACTTGTTTGGTACACACTTCCTGGTTCAGACAGACCATAAGCCCCTCTTATGGCTAAAACAAATGAAGGGTGAAAACCCCAAACTGCTTAGGTGGTCCATTTCCCTACAGGGGATGGACTTTACAGTGGAACATAGGCCTGGGAGTAACCATGCGAATGCAGATGGACTCTCTAGGTATTTCCACTTAGAACATGAAGACTTAACTGGGCAAGGTTAGTTTAATGTCCCTACGTTTGGGGGGGTTGTGTAGGAGAGTAGGATCTGCTTCACATGGGTACCCCCACTTTTTGCTGATGCTTCACTGGTTTTCGACATTAGTCTGGCTGGGGCCCTGCTATTCAGAACCCCAGCCTAGCTGTTTCCTCTTTAAAAGGGTCTCCATGTGCCTTAGGCACATCACTGATTGGGATCTGGAGTGCCCTTATAAGTCCCTAGTATATGGTATACTATGTACCAAGGGCATAGGTACCTCAGAGGCCTGCCAGGGGCTGCAGCATATATTATGCCACCCCTGGGAGGCCATCCAAACTGACACCACAGGTCTGCTACTGCAGCCTGGGTAAGGTGGTGCATGCACCCCTTACTGTGGTATAGGTTACCTATATCACTAAAAGCATACACACATATAAACCTATAAGTCACTCCTAAGGCAGGCCTTACCAATCCTAAAGGCAGAGTGCATGGTTCCTATGTGAGAGGGTGCCCCTGCATGAGCAGGGCCCCTCTGCAGCGTTCGGAGACCATCTCTGATGCTGTTTGTAGTGCTGCCTGACCATATACTCTTAAGCGCATTATATCCTCGCGGTAAAATGCTAACTTTGGAATGGCTGCACCTAAACATGTCGTGTTTGGTGTCAAACATCTTGGAATACTACCCCCCGCCAATCCTGGCGGCGGGGTAGCATTCCACCCTTCTAGAGGGAAAGGCATGTTAACTCTGACGAGTCCGGTAACTTCTTTCCAGAGCCCTGGCATCACAAAATGGATGCTGCTGCCACAGACACGAGTCTGGCCTCCTGCTGCTGGACGAAACTCCGGCAGGGGAGGCCTGGACAATAGGTTTCCTGTCCCAGGGAGGTGTGACCACCTCCCCAGACAGGACAATGTGTATTGGGGCTGGGCGGGAGCACTTTCGGGTGCTTTGAAGTCCTGCACTGGGGGCACATTTGGTGTCCCTGTGCATACCCCAGTTCAAACCGGATCAGGGGCTCGCAGCCCCTGCTTTGGCGCGAACTGGACAAAGGGAAAGGGGTGTAGCCACCCCTCTGCCCTGACCCACCCATAGGTGGGGCCACAGAGTAGTCCATCCCCTATTTTTAGAATAAAGGTAGGAACCCAGTCCTTAGGACTTTAGATTATACCTGGACGAAACTCTGAAACTGAATCCTGGACCTTCGACGCTCTACGACAAGATTAGAGGACTGAAGAATCTCCCTTGGGGTCAAGGAGTGACTCCCCTGCTTGGCAGGCACCAAAGAAGCATCTGTCCGGTTCGCATCACTGAAGCTCCCGTCGGACGCTGAAGTCATCGCATCACCAGAGGTGGATTCTCAGACTTCCCCGAGGCTACCCTGAGTCCCCAGCAAAGCTGAGGCCTGTGGCTATCGTGGGTGACTTGAGACCGTGACCCCTGGACACCGAGCACACTTGCAAGTGCACCATCTTCTGGGTCTCCCAAGAAGTCGTGCTTTGGGCTCCCAGTAGCCCTAGCCTCCAGCACCATCTGCACCGAAGATCACTGGCCCCCACTCCACGAGTGTCCTGTAAGCCAGCTCCACGTGCAGCGTCACGAGGCTCCTTCGCGGTCGCTAGCCCGTTGGCTAGTAGCCCTTGACGAAGGCCAATCTTTTCTTTTCTTGGCATCCTGGTTGCTCCAGGCCTGCCCTCACTTACCCTCGCTGGGTGAGTTCCCCAGACCTTGCTGGTCTGCATCATCGACGATCTACATCTTACTCGAGACTTGCCGTTGCCAAGGCTTGTTGGGTCCAATCCGGTCGCCGACACCTCAGCACTCGACAGACATTGAGCCACAGCCCGAATCCTGCTCCTGGTCACCGACAACGCCTCCCGGACCTCGTGGCTGAAGAGTCAAGACGACCGTCACCGCACCTGAAGCACTCGACATCGGTGGGCATCTGTCCATCGCCGTCCTGGTCACTGGCTAGTGACCCAGACTCTGTCCCCTCTGCTTCAAGGTTCTTCAGAACTCCGATCCACTCTTGGATCCACCCGGACACTTTTCTCCTGGTCGCCAGCAGCACTTTGCAGCAGATCGCCATACGAAACGACGACGAAACCCGACCCCGAAAGGCACCTATGCACCCGGCTTCCCTGGGTGAGGTAACACGAGTACTCCGGTGCTCCCGTGGGTAGAGACTCTTCAAAGTCCTAGATCTCAAAGGGTTTTGTCCTAGTCCTATTTTAAGTGTCCCTTTCCTATATTTTCCCGATCCCGACTTTCTCCATAGAAGTTAACGGCGTATCGCGGTTGTGTATTTACACTGCACGCGTCTCCCGTGGGTCCCCTGTGTCACTACCTTGGGTGGTTCCTTGTGGTCCAAGCACTTCTAGAGGCTCTAGGCCTAGTGTCTAGTTCAGTCGTGGTTCGCATACCACTTTATTGGTATATGGTTTGGTACGCCCCTAGGGCCCAAACGTGTATTTGTGCTATTACTGTGATTTAAGATCTTATAACCTATGTACTTTGAACTCTAGCCTCATAAAGAGACTAGAGGGGTGTGTTTAGTAATAAATACATATATTTTGAATATATACCTGGTGTGGTGCTCTTTCATTTGGTCACTCAAGAGATTATAGACTGGTAAAACAAGCTGCTTTACATTCCTTCAAGACTTAGCCTGAAGGCTGCTCTCCATAGCTACCACTAGGATAGCTTTCAATAAGGTTGTCTTTAACCTACCTACCATAAGAGTCGATTTGGACTGGTGCAAGGTGCCCACTATAATTAGTGGACAGCATATGCCAGGCCAACTTCT